>OMLM01009653.1:33649-51695 GCA_900302695.1 Helostoma temminkii | reverse complement strand
CACCCTTTCCATTTTGTGTGTGTATTGTTTCCTCAAGTAATAAAGTAACAAACAGAATAAAAACACAATTCACTATCCAAAACAAAGATTATTACATTTCCACTGTAACATTAATCCTGCACCTGAGCAGCTCCATTCTGATAGATGACTCTTTAAGTTTGAGCCCCCGCTCACAAGAAACTCTCTGCAAGTCCCTGCATATGACAGATGACAGAGTTTCCCTATATGAACCATTTATTTAGTTTCTGTTCCATTTCACTCATTTTTCCACTTATTTGCCAGAAATGTTGGCGGTTTCTTTGCCCCTTCTTCATTTGATGATGTTTCTTCGCTCACATGATATGCGTTTATCACCGAAAATTATGCCAACTTATTTAACAGTATAGTCTGAACTACAGAAGAAAAAGAAAAAAAAATGTATATGCCGTCTCCATGACAATAATTGTCTCTCCTGCCACACTGCTAAATAAAAGCTCAAAAAAATTGATGAAGCTAAAGCAGTGAGATGTAGAATACGTCTTTCTAACCTGTATTGACCTGTTTAACAAAGGGGATAATGTATTATTATTATTATTGTAAATTTTCACTGCTGTCACAAACAACTGAAGTTTTGAATAAACCTTTTCATACAATCACAGTTGTGGTTTTATATTTTTGCAGGGGATAGAAGCCTGCATCAGTTGTGTTGGATGATTATTTTAGTCCTTCTCCGAGGCTCATCCAGCAGTTGTAGATGCAGTAAAAGTAGAGAATGAAACAGAAAGATTTTCCTTTCAACAGAGGAGAAGGCTGGGAGAATCACAGTCATGGCTAACAGCACCATCTGTAGGATGTTTAGGGAAGTAAGAAAAAGACATGGATGTGAATATGGAGGGAAGAAGGGGAAAAGCAACTGTTAGAGGAAATGTGACAGAGGAGAAAAAAAGTAAAACAAAAAGTTTAAAATAATAATGAGATAATAACAGGAAAAACTTAAAAAAGAGGAAGGAAGACACTATGGATGGAGGAAAAGGGAAGGAATTGAGGAAACAAATGACACAAAGAATCACAACAGTATGGCAGTAAGACTCAAGGGAAGGAAGAAAGGATAAGAAAATAAAGAAAATTTAATTCTGAACAGTTGTGGAGAATACATTTATGAGTGAAATAAATGGGGGGGGAAGGAAAAGGGATTAGGAAGGAAGGCGTCAGTCATGAAAAGTAAGATCCATTTCCAAAAATCAACTTCAAATTATTGTTTGTATCAAAACTGTACTTTATTTTTAGTATTATCACCTCATGCACCTCGAGCTTAAATCCTCCCGTAAGTTTGGCACCTGACTGGACCTCTATGCCCCCACCCCCCCTTTGTCTCATTGGTTTGCCTCATTAGCCTGCAGACCAAATAGAGGACTGTTCCATGTCAGGGGAGATCCTGGGTGAAGGGAACTGAAGGAGAGGGCCTGCGGGCTCCGTGTCACTCACATCAGCAAATGTGTCAGTGAATTTGACATATGTCTGATATGTATGTGACACACACACATCTTTCCTACTAACATGGCCAAGGGCCCAGCACTGGCTACTCCTACTACTCATTTCACACACTTATATGTAGCCTCAGGCAGACAACAGGCCCACCCCCAAGCTTCAGAACACACATGGAGTGCGCTCTCGCAGCAGGCACAAACACAGGATCCCATTCCTGCTAACATGCTCACTTTAATGAGTAGTCCACATATATGCATGGACATATTTGCGTGTGTGGAATATAGGCCAACGTATATTCTTTGAATCATGTAAATGAGTTGTGATTCCATCAGTATACATGTTGGCTACATATATAAACCGGTATGTTTGTTGTGTGCTGCATCAGCTGAACTACATGGTTCTAAGATAAGTGGCAAAACAAATCTGACTTAATGTAGTTAATGATATACATGGTGTTTACACAAACACCCCACTTCAACAGTCTCTTCAGCAGTTGGAGGTTAAAGGAAATTTTGACATTTTGGGAAATTCAGTAATTGGTGGACTTTGGATTTGGATTGTGGGATTTTCATATAGGGGTTTGGGGAAAGGTAGATCTGGGGACACCTCGGCTTGTAGTATTTAAAACACCTGTTGGTGATGAGTTGATTATTCGTTGTAGATGAAAAGTTTTAATGAAACCTCATTTAGCCATTGTTTCCTCCATCGTGTATACACGTACCAGATTTCTGATCAGCTTTTTACATGAGTGCATGTGCAAGACAAAGGCTGCGAACACATGCTACTTGTAGATGTGTAAAAGGGGAGATCATTACACAGAGTGACACTGCCTAATGTTTTAAATCACGTCTGTTAGAAACCAAAGGAAAATAAAACTTGGACATCTAAATATGTCACTAATAACCGTGTATTCCTTTAATTCAGACAGTTTCCTCTGTGTCAGGAAGCAGCTGCTCTTCATGCAGTTAAATCTGTGAACCAACCAAAATAAGCCCAAGTTAAAGGAGAAATCAGATTACTCATCTGTTCCACTCCTTGACAGAAGACACAGGATGAAGTTTGGAAACCTGATGAAGTCCAGTATCCAATGATCTACCAGCTCATGTGCAGGAAGGGTCCTGTGCACAATGACAGTAAAAAGAATGGTGCCAAACTAAAGTGTGTCACTTAGGACCTGAACACAGCTTTATTCATAATTACAGTAATTCTAACTTCATTTAATCTTTATATCCAGCTTATATGTTAACGAGAAGCACAGCTCTGGGACAGGCACAGGTGTCTTGAATGGCATGATTTGTGTGACGTCTCATAAGAAAAGTTTTGGTGATGCTGGGGAAGTCGTTTTATTTCATTCTACCACTTGCATTCCTTCTCAGTGCTCACCTCAATATACCATATGATAATTTGTCTTTATTATTTGTTCTGCTTTATATCTTAAATTCTTTATCTCGTGGGTAAAATCTTATTTCATGGTAAATACAAATCAAATTTTACCACAGCGTTGCTGTTCCTGCCACTTCTTCCCAGCCTTCCAGTTCACCCCAATTAAACAGGAGCTCTGGCTGCCCTTTATGAAACATCACCTTCCTCGTGACAAATTAAACATTACTATTAGAGCTAAAGATTGAATTGAAAGACTCTCTCTCTTCAGCTGTTCTCCCAGTCAGCAGTAACGCAGGCTCTAATTAGCAGCAGCAGACCTGAATCTCCAGACTGATTTGGTTCAGGCCAATTTGTCTGTATTATTACCTGGGTGACATTCAGCTCTGCTTCCTTAACATATTTGCAGAGTTTATTATAAAAAACAGATTTCAGCACTGATCGTGCATCTTATTGTCAGTGTTCTGTCACCTTGACAGAAATTACAGACATGTGGCAGTAGGATAAAGTATTATATGTAAAAAATTACTAAGTATGAAAATAGAGTACGAGGGACAAAAAACATCTATAGGTAATCCTGCGTATGGATGTCAGTCTGTCAAGCTGAAGTTGTTGGGACCACATCCAGCTACAGTATTTGTATAAAAATGCTAGAGTGGAACAAAAAGACAGTAGAGGACAATATGTTTTTCAATTAAGATGTCAAGATAAAATAAGCTATGAATGAAGCGTGTTTTATTCAGGGTTAGGGGACGACATCAACAATTCCATAGTTAAACATCTTCACTGAAAAATTAATGTAACTTCGCTACTTTTGCTGGTATTTTGTTCATTAACAAAATGAAATTTGGAGCTAAGATATAATCAAAGTTACTACAATGTAGTACTCAAGCAGATGCTAAGAAGTAACTAATAAGTTGAACTTGTGGCTCTATTTGAAAAATCAAAGATGTTGCCCAAAGTGAGTTATTTTCTGAATACCATGCAATTATTGTAATTCAATGGTAATCCATTTAAGATATTTTAGATCAGATCATGGTCTTGGGCAGCACAGTGGTGTAGTCATTCATACTGTTGCCTCACACCAAAAAGGTTTTGGGTTAGATTCCAGAGTTGGCCACTGGCAGCGTACTATAATATTACTTGCTGTAAATGTTACTTGATGTTGCCTTGGTCTGGGCTAAAAAGCGACTGCAGGTGGCAGTATTCTGTGTTCATGATTAAAAAGGGGGAAGCAGAAAAAGGTGTGCATACTGCAGATATACAGTGTGTAAACAAAGCAGCAGCTTGTCTTACTATGTTCACACCATTCTCACTCACCACAGATGATTATAGCTGCTTCTAATTGAAGATGTCCAGGAAGAATCTGTAGTAAACGTCACAGGGATTCACTTATCGTATTGTGCAACAGACTGGTCTCTCCCACCAATTCAGCATGATGAATTGATGGTCAATCTACTGACAGGGGTCTGACTAGTAACTGTAAAAACTAGCCTCATTGGCTTGGTGTGTCCCAGCCCTAAGAGATCCCTCCAAAAGATGTGCAAGGCCAAAACCTAAAACCCATTTGTGTAAAAATGTTTATCTGAGGACATTCAAATGTCCAAATTAGTTCGAAGTCCACAACATCTTAAAGTTACAGCCTTTTTTATTATTTGTTAATTTCTTTCCACAGCAACTCAATGGGACTGTCCACAAAAACACTAATAGGAAACATTTAAAAATACTTTCACTTTTATCCACTTGATTTGAAGACATATTAGGCATTTTAATGAATTATTGAACATAACACATTGGGTAATTTCTCTTCTTTAATTCTAGGGGCTTTAGGAATGGACCTATTCATAACCTCTCAGTATGAACAGGAGGATGATTGCAGCATGGAACTGAGAAAACAGTTGTTGGAAAATTGTCAGTAAGGTCTGACAAACAGTCCTAACCCAGTCTGAGTATGGGCCCCATATTTCTTCAGCTTTTGAACTTGTGCCACATAACACTGTCTTATTGGACCATTCATTCAAGAATTGTCATCTGGCTTGCAATATAAAAGCTTGGGCCCCTGACCTGCTCACCTACGTCTCCATCCCTGGCTTTCTTAGCACTTTGAAATATCAAATGCATATTTCACGTTCTTCAGTAGGACCAGCTAAAAAGCAGCGACACACACCATCGGAAGCTGTTATTGCTTATACTAAATTACAAATGGCTGTACGGACAAATTGGTCCAACCGGAATGGGGCCAGGCTGTGTAGAACAAATATCTAGCTATTTCAGTGCTCGACAAATAGTTACACACACACTCACACAATTGTGGTTAAGAAGCCAGTGCATGGTGGCTGCAGAGGTGCAGAGTTTTTTTCTGAGACCTAATGGAGTGTTTACTACTATGTTTACTAGTCTTAAACATGTCATAAACAACGCTAATAGGGTCAGCTCTGCATGTCTGGGGTCAGTGCCAACATCAGTGAGAGTGAGCGAGGAGAAGAATCACCGCTTGGTGTAATAAAATCTTACCCACCTCCCAGCTTATGCACTTAGCAACTCCATTTTAAGCTATGCACACATCATATATCACATGTAATATAAACTGTGAAGTAGAAAATATTGACTGTATGTCACCTGGTAAATGTCACATTTTGGCATTTACAAGGACGATTATGAGAAAAGACGCCCGGATGTTTCTTACAAGTGTCACACTGCAATAACATTCAAGGTCAAGGTTCAGCTTGTCACTGAACACACAGCTGTGCCCACTGTAGCCTGGTAAAAATGGGTGAAAAAGTAAACGCATTCATTGTTCTCTTTCAAAGGTTATAGAATAATTATCCAGCCTCAGTAAGGATTATCCACATTTCAGGGAAATGAAATATCACACCTCTTTTCTTGTGCTGTTGTCAAGCCTGTTGCAATTACAGCCGTGCACGTGAGTGCGTAGCTTCGAAGCGTGCACGTGCATTTTCCTCTAGCTTGTTTAGTAAGTGTTTCTAGACATGAATCCAAGTGGCCAGCATGTGCGTCATTGTGCCTGACTCATTAGGACACATTAACAGTGATTTCATTGGGGTTGACGCCAACGTCTCCGTCTCATCCCAAATGAGAAGGGACGCGGTGACAGCTCGCGCACAACACGAGAGGGATAGCTTCTCTGAAAGATGGAAAAAATAGTCCAAGCTGAAGAAACAAGATTTTGTGTGTGTGTGTGTGTGTGTGTGTGTGTTTTCTTTTTTCATCTCCAGATAACAGAATTGCAGTGTGACAAACTCAAAACCCCTCGCTTTCCGCCCAAGGCCACGTTAATTGCATTAATTTGCTCTGACAATTGCACAACAGGAAAAGAAAAGACAAGGGAGTGGGAGTGTGCCTTGGTTTGAGTGTGTGTAAGTGTGTGTTTGTTGCAGAACTGTTCTTGTCATTTTTCAGCGATGATTAAATTAGCAACAAGAGTTCTGTCTGGCTATAATCAATCATTACTCTCACTCCCGTGCCAACCAATATCACCAAAACCATATTTCCCCCACTTGAGGACAAAATGTTTCTTGATTGTGTGCCACACTTGTCTATAAATATATCAGACAGACTGGTCGCTCCCTGCAGTATTGAGTTTTAGTTTTTTTTTTTCCTTTTCACAACATGATTTTGTATCAGTACGCCTGTGTAGACGTGTTTGTTAGGAGTGTGTGTGCCAGGTTTTTCAAAGAGCAAACATCTGTTTCTGCCTTTCCAGAGCCAGATCGGTGACCTGAACGCAGCGGGAGCTTGGCTGGTCAGCACAACATTCTGAAATAGCTTGGTGCATTAACACAAATGAGAATATCCATAAAATACTAGTCAGTCTGTCAAGTCATATACAGTACTAGCCAAATTACCTAGTCTTGCTCTGGACATCAGTAACAATTTTAAAACCCCCACTACTACCAGCAATTTTTAAGAAAAAACCAAGGTTTTCTGAATGAATTTTTTTCATTCAGAAATTAATGAAACTTCATACAAACACAGAATGCAAATACAAACATATTGAACACTTTTAGAGGCATAGATTTTCCTTATTTTAGACTGAAAAAGACCAACAGGAGGTTAGAGCTACATTCTGGTTACATTTATTTCTAAAAATCCATCAGAGTAAGCGCTTGAGTTCTACTTTCAGCTGGAGGAGCCCAATATGAGGTTGAGCTCTATTCTGAGATGACCTAGTCCACAGTGTATTTTCTGAAAGCACATGATCATACCAGAGGAAGCACAATACTTGCTTTCAGCCAGGGGAAGCTAATAAGTGGTTGTAGCTTAATTCTGATGTGATCCTCTCACCTATTTTCAAGGCTGATCTAAAACTTTTGTTTTATAAAGCTGTCAGGAAAATAATTGGACCTGCGGACGCACATGGGGTCCTACTTTTGACAGCAGGACACCAGTGGGAGGTCAAACAGCAATGAGACCCACCCTCCGCATGAAATTGTTTATAAGTGTGCCAATTTTCAGCTGTGGGGTTCTCCCATTGTGGAGTCTATAAGCAACAAACAGACAGATAAAAAGAAAATGGAATGTATTGATATAGATATTCCAGTCTGTCTCTCTACCATTCAATCCTCAGATTGGTGCAGGACTAATTCCACTAAACCATTATATAGGTATAAAATAAGAAAACAATTCTCAGAATCCTAAAAGCAAAACTGGATGATTTATGCACGATTTAGGCAAGTATAGAAATGTGTGTAACAGTTAGTGAGGTGGACTAATTTATGTCCATTTATCCTGTATTAAATCAATTTTCTTTCTTAGATTATTACAGTAATCAACGTTTTTATTAGTTCTCACAGTAGATATAGAGCACACAGACATTGTACTTTTGCTCACAGCATACTATAACTAATTTCCAATGTTCTTATGAGAACCATGTACATTACATTGGCGTATAATCCATCTGATCCCTTATGTGCCCTATAAAAACACAACCACATTTGTAATTTAGTTGCATAGGAACTTTAGGAGGCAGAGGATTAATGGTTTCAGCAAGTAAAACCTGTTACAGTGTTCATATGTGCACCTGATCACCTTAAAACCAAAGCTGATTTTGTGGGAATAAAAATGGCCATTTCTGCAATGCTGACAACTCACCTGTTGTTACGGTCATTTCAGAGTGCGAAATGATCAGAGCACTGCATTTCAAAATGATGTTAGTTCATACGGATTTCACAAACTTTGCGTAAATCACATCTAAGTATGATTCGTTTTATTTTTCAAACTAATCTTTACACCTTGCTTGTGATATTCTTCTTCTTTTTATTTCATTTGAACTCAAATCATATTAATGCAACAAAATGCATCCAACAAGCACCATGGAGGTCCCTCCCCCTGAACCTGTACATAATGTCATGTCATGGCCCATATCAACTTGATCGTTGTGTTCAGGGTCATTGCTGGTGGTGATAGTCAGACAGGGGCCATTGCTCGCTGTGGTGCCGTGGTGCTGTGGTGATTTGTAAGCCGATTTGTTCCTTTATTTCCCCTGGCCATACACATGCAGTCACAGGACCTTTTATTCTCACAAACACACACTCTCACACACACACACTACAAGCAAAACACACAAAGGCCCTCCCAGAGGACAATCTGTTCTGAATCACATTACAGCCATTTCCCATTCTGTAGGTGGGGACTGGCCCCAGTAGAAATCAAATATTTATCATGTTGTATTAACCCCCACTGCTGCCCCCCACACACACAAACACACACCACTGGTCTTAACACTGCTTCTACACACTGAATTCATTATTCTACTAGGCCATAGCTCAGGCACTGAGGCTGGTGTGTGTGCAAACAAGACATACATACATTAGAATGTGTCTGCGTGCGTACACACAAATACTCACACACAGAAACTCCCATATTGCCCGTAGCCTGCTGTTGTTGGGTCAGTTGGCTTTAATTTAGTATATGTTATAAATAATATAAATCACATCTAGTTCTTCCATTGATTCTACAATGCTGTCCGTTTGCTGTACGTCTGATCGTTTTTCTTCTTGTCTGTCAGTAAAACCAGAGGAATTCAGTAGGATTCCTGGAAATCTGCCTGTTTATCACTCATTAAATAACAACAACATAGGCACCATCAGCTGGTCTCTAGACAAGCTCAGGAGTTCTGTTGTTTTCAAGGTGCTGTGTCAGTTTATTCAAAGATGTAAATATGATTGTTGTCAACAGTTTTAGAAATTATGGATTAGTTTGATTTTACTATATTCTTGAGTCATATGATGGTTTCATAAAAATACAAAAACTACAGTATCCTTAATACATCCATTAGCTGTACATGATACCAACTCTTTTCGGTCAAACGTCACTTTTACCTGGCTGTATGATTAGACATCATCTTGTTTAAGGGTAGTTGGCAGGAAGCTACATTATCTACTGTAAATCTAATCTGGCCTGATGGACAATGGACAATATTAAAACCACCTGGTGATGATGGCTGATCATTACTGTTCTGATGTTCATGCCTACCTTGTATGTAATAGTTCTCAACTTCAGAAAAAGGGAGTTTACATTAGTTTCATGTTAACTCTCAGGAGACACCTGATTTACTTAGAAAATTATCCAATCAACTAGCCACTTCTCTTTTCTCACCACAAGTACTACTGTAAAATGGAAACTGACATGCGATTTTAGATGTAGATGCACTGAAACAAAATGTGGCATATTAAACTAAAGAGAATTAGTTGTCCAGAGTTTGGACTCAGAAACTGTATTATGCTGACTCATCACTTCCTTTTCTCTTTATAGTGTGAATTAAAAGGAAAAATGTTACAAAAATCATCTTATAACAACTACTTTTTTTCAATGTGATTTTTTTTTAAATTTACTACATAGTATACTTCCAAGAACCAATATCGTATCAATCATTTATATGGACACAACACATTCTTTTAAATGCAGCTGTTTTTGTCATTTAAGATTTAAATATTTTGTTCAGTGGACCCTGTGGCACTTTATGTTTTAATAGCCCTGATTTTAGGGAATATTACATATGTAGTGTGTATCATGTTTGAATTATTATATGGAATATGTATGTAGTGGCAATGGACCACAATTAAAACAATCATCAGTCATATTTTTGTGGAAAGTGTAGCCTTCAACTATTACCTGACATCTTATGCATCCTGTCTTTGTGCCTGTGTTTGACTGTCATGTAATGTCAATGATCTTTCTGTAACCAACCTAATTCATGTGTAATTGAGTTACTTAAAGGCCTTTTAGCTGTTATTCACATACATAATATATATATATTCAGGCTATACACATGGCTTAATATGTCCATGCTCCACCTAAAGTCCAAAGTCCAAACTAAAAAAATAATGTCAACACCTGCAATGCATGTTTCTGTGAAAATAACTATTGCTACTAGATGTCATCAAATGATCACATATCAGTGATAACAAGCCCAAAGGGCTAACGGAAACTGACTATTAAATCATTTCACTCTCCACTGTTCAGTCTTTCCAGTAACACCAATAGGTCAAGGCAGATGGCTGCCCACCTTGAACCTTGTGCTGGAGGTTTCTTTGTTAAAGGGAGTTGTTCCTCTCCACTGTCGCCTAGTGTTTGCTCAAGAGTTTTCTATACTATTCTTTGTAGCTGTATTATTATATTCTGTAAGGTCTTAAACCTTCTATTGAACAGATTTGGTCCTATAGAAATAAATAGACTTTGTACTGAGAATATTTGATTCCACTTTTCCTGAAAAATGAGATAACAATCCAACTTCTATACTGTAATTGTTTTCAGCTAATGTCTGTGTATAGATTAAAGGCAGTAACATTGACAATACACTTTGTTTCACACTTCACTGTTCATTTACTTGCTTAAAATGTCGGAGGACTGCTTTACTGTCCGGGCTAAGCATGGAGCATTGTTCTCATCAATTAAGTGACAAGTTCACCGATGGGGCCACAAACACTTTCTCTATATTCATTTAACTTCTAAAGTTACAATAAAAAGTTTGTCTGCTTTGGCTGTTGAATACATCTGAATATTGGATTTCTGCAAAGTGGACATTTATCTTCCTCTGAGAGTTCCTGTCTGGACTGGAAGGCGAAGAGCCTGAGAACGACAACTGTGAGCGGATAGAAGAAGGGAAAAAAAACGCACAAGATGCAAGCACACGCACACACATACAAACACAGAGGTTCTCTTTCCGAGGCTCCTCTGCCCTTCTTTCTCTTAACCTCACCTCTCTCCAGGATCACTATAAGTGGTGGATACGTGACCCAGCCATACACCATTATAATCAATAAGGTGGTTGTTATGGTGATCAAATCTTTTTTTTTCAGTGGCAGGTCAAGACTAATGTACCATGTCACTTCATGTGATGATAAAGTGTGTTATTACCCAGGAAGCAGGAATTTTAAGATTCCGATGAATATCTTGAGCAATCAATCTGACTGTGTACAGCCATTGCTGCTTTTGTTCTACTTGGGTAAATGTTTGTTTGTCGTTGTGCGCGCTTGCTGTTTTCACATGCGCATTTGTGACCGGGAGGTTGTGTGCTTGCGTGGCTCTCTGCTGAATGAAACAAATCAAATTGGTGCAGTTAGGGAACTTTTCTCCCTCTTTGTCCTAAACTCTCCGTACTGGAGGGTAAAAAGGCAATTAGAAGCAGTGAAAAACAACAGCAGCGTCTCTCGCCAACATTCATCTCAGTCCTGCTGCTGCAAAAGCCAACTGGTGGGGCCATCCACCTCTGTTAGCTGTGAGGTGTTAAGGACAGATTTATCGATGTAAAGATTTTGACTCCTTGACTTTGGAGATAACTGCAATTTTACGAGGTAATATTTTCACTTTTTTTTCTTTTTCGCATAGGTGAATATTGCACTTAAAAGTCCGCCATTTAATTATTTGCACCAGGCCAATAAACATGGCTTTATGGTATCCATAAATCAACCAAACAAAAACACACTTCACACTGTTAATCTCACATATTCCACCATAAAGCACCATCTAAAAAAAGATGCATTTTACACAGAATGTGTGTCGCTGAATACCTTAAGTAAATGTAATAAATGCTGTGTGTAAATCTCACATGCTGCATGTTGTTAATTTGATACATTAGGCAATAATTTGTTATAAATAACTGTTTATGGGCTGAACCATCCTGTACTAAGGCCTAATGATATGTACTTAACAAGTTTTAAGGGTGCAACTTTCCAGCAGCAGGGCCGTTTATTAAAAGAAAAGAAAAATTGTAACGTTGAACAATCTGTATAATTTAAACAACTAATAATTAAAATAGGGAAATTAAGTCTTTAAATTGCTCTTTTAAACATGGACTTTAACTTGATGCTGCACAATATTTTACATGCTAAAAATAAGAATATCTCTCCTCAGAATGGAGGGCTGTCTTCAGATTCCCATCGTTTTGTGTCTTGTTAAAAGTATTATATATTAACAAATGAACTTTTAAGTTCCACTACGCGTAGGGTCCTGTTGTGGTAGTAATGAAATGGAAAACAAATGGGATCTGCCAACCATGATGTTTGCAAATGTGAACACGTAGCCCACCTATCGCCCACTCTATGCTATCTGTTCACTTATTTAATAATTCACTTCATTTTATTCACCCACTCTCTTGATCAATAAGTAATTAATTTCCCTGGTTCTGCGTAAACAGGCCCTGTAATGCTGCTAATGTCGCTCCTGCCTATGACTATTCTTTTTTGTTGTTGTTGTTCAAAAACTTCACATTTGAATTAGAAGTGAGAGAAAGGACTATAAATAGATGTGTCTTGCCTCAATTTCTCTTAGAAAACAATGAGTGTTTCTTTGGCTCTGTTCTTCCTCACTGATAGTGGACAGCATCTCATCATGATAATATTCCTTTTTGTTTCATTGGAGAGAATCCAAGAACAGAGGAGCTGGAGAGCAAGTTTGAATTGACTTACTATACAGTTAAGTTTCTTTTACTCAGCTTCTGGTCTTTCAATTGTCCTTCTCTTCATGGTCACATTGGCTCATCTGCAAGTCAACATCACACAGATAGGTTTAAGTAAAGTAAAAGGATCAAAACATGCAAACACCTTATTCAGTTTTTGATCAAACAGAGTATAAGACCTTTCTCCCTTTCTTTCTCTCTCTCTCTCTCTTGCTCTCTCTCTTTTTATTGTTATTGGTTTTGTGACCTGCTGGTCTTTTCCCCATTTCTTTCCACTCACCCCAACCGGTTGAGGCAGATGTCCGCCCACCTTGAGCCTGGTTCTGCTGGAGGTTTTCCTCTCCAGTGTTGCCAAGTGCTTGCTCAAGGGAGATTTGTTGGGTATTCTGTATTATTTTTGTTGTATTGTAAGTTGTGATTTGGCGCTATATAAATAAACTTGAATTGAATTGAGACCCGCCAAATACATCCTTCAGCCACAACATTAAAACCACCTGGGGGATTTAATGTTGTAGTTGATCAGTGTACATGCAGGATACAGTACAGTCTCTCACAAAGAGTAGAGGTATCATCATACACTTCTGAGTGTAGTACATACAAAAACAGGTACCAAAAATGGGTTATTGAAAACAAATGCATGTTTTTATTTCTGCTGCTGATTGTGGCCTTGAATGGTCGCTATCAAAACTTTATTATTTCTCTTTTTGTTGTGCAGGCTTTTACACTTCCATACTACAGTACAAGTTATGGTACAATTTCATATAATTAGGTACGCTGTGAAAACTTTTTGTGAAACAAACAGCTGTAGAGCTATGACCTTAGTTGACATTAAAACCACCAGGTAGTGTCAATATTGTGTCTGACTGGTATAAATGGTGTAGTGCCTGATTAACACTTAAATGAACTGAAGATATTTCTAACTGCACAGTCCACTCTCCTCTGCAATAACATAATTCATATATGTGATGTGGCCCAAATAGATCATGAAGCCACATTATTTCCCATTCCTTCCACTGTGGTGTTAGTGGAATATATTTTTAGGGAAAGAAGGACTGTGACACATATACCTACAGGCTGTCGTCTTGTTTGCTCACCCCCATGGCAAAATGGAGCACATACATCGTCTCTTATTGCCTAAGAAAAAGAAAGAAAAGAGGAGAAAAATGTGTATGTGTGTGTGTATGTGTGTGGTGGAGGGGTGCAATGCAATTCCAGTTGCCCTTGGGTGTGGCGTGGCACTGGTCACTCGGGGAGTGTGCTGCACGAGTCACATGGTGCAGATGAATCACATCAATTTGCCAAAAAAAAAAAGGAAAAAAAAAACAATATACCCACCCACCTCTTTTTATTCTCTCCATCTCCGTCACATTTTTTCCTCCTTCCTCAACCTTCCCCAAGCCTCTGGATTTGGTTCTTCTCTTGCATTATGTGATGAAGAATCAAAGCTTTACCTCACTCTCAACACACTCACTCATTCTTACATGGTATCATTTTCAGTTTTTTCACTTCTATGGTAAGCAAAGTTATCATAATCAAGGCTCATATTGTTAAAAAAAAAAAAAGATGACTGATATTAATTAAACAAACAAGAAAAACACTAATATCAGTTTTATCAGCAAATATATCAAACGATAAGATTTGGTCCAATTTAAAAAAAAAATCTCCCTGAGTCTGTAAATCTCTTTCTTTGCTCTCCTGTAATTTGTCCATGTCCCACTGACCAGAAGGTCACTACTGCCACCCTGTGTTAATATTTGAAATAGCACATAGGAAATGCATGCTGTAAAACTGATGCAGATGAAGAGTCTGTGTGGTGGCAGAATGAGTGATGCCTTTATCCTGAAACTGTTCATGTGATTGTATCTTTTGTGAAATATTGTCAGAAACAGATTTTCCTTCAGTGGAAAACTAAACAAAAAAGTAAAGGCAAGTGTATGAAAAAAACCTTTGGTAAGCTGAAGTTGTGAATGCTGAATTTACAGTCTTAAAATGCCGCTCAGTGCATAGGTAGTAATTAGTAGTCAGTTGTGACACATTTGCAAATTCTACTTAACTTCTAACTATTTAAATGTAAATGGTCTGAAACGGATCTAAATCAGCTTCTTACTACCCGTACTGTTTTTATTCATTTTAACTGGTGCCATTTTATGAGTTTCAGTGTTTTCCCCAGTTCACACTAATATGTCAACAAGAGGAACTTCAGACTAAACCACTGACCCTGGGATTAGTGAATGCTGCACAGTCTTTTATCCAGAGTAACTAAAGCGGGACATCACTAAATGTTCCCATTCAAACCAGTTTATCTTTTGTGCATGTACAGCTCAGCTTTTTTAAAACAGTCAGTAGAATTGAAGAAGATTTTGAAGTGAAACATGAGCCATTTAGGTTAGTTTGAGTGTGGACACCTGTAAACCACAGACTAAATGTCTCTAGCCACATTTCCAACAAAGGAACTTTTCCCGTTGTGGCACTTGTTTTTGTTTTTCTTCTGTTTTTTTTCACTGCAGGAACCGTGGTCCAAATTTAATTCTGAGCAGCAATTCTATGCACTAAAAAAAAGTCTATGGAGGCAGTACTTTCTGATGTTCCAGGAACTAGGTAGGTGCTGTGCTTAATGTTGCTAACTGTTCAGTGCTAAGTGTGAAACATGCTGAACTATAAACTTCCAGGGGTTTTGGCTCTGCTGGGGAAATGCAAATAACAACACACTAGATGGACTTTTCCTCCCAGAGAGAAACATTGGAAATATGAAATTTGACAAGGAGGTTCTAATATTTAATGAGTTGTATTATGTGAAGCTTAGGAGCTCCATATCCATGCAGAGTACCGTTAAGGATGCCTCACTTCTTATGGTAGTGCATACGTTTATAGAGAAGTCAAAAAATCTAATTCAAGGTCCATTTGATTATTTTTCTCTATCTCTTGTCTAATACTCAACCACTAAGGAAGATGCAGCTGAAATATTCAGAAAGATCATTCAAAAGAACTTTACATAAGACACTGCTTCAAAGAAATACAGGTAAAATAAACCTTTAAATAAGACTTTGGGTATACACTGTTGCTTTTCCTTCTCTGTAGTTCCCTATTTCAGCACCGTGTCCTTTCTTTGCCTCATTCACATTCAATCAATCCCCACTCAGCCCTGCAGTTGGGAAAAAAATAACAAACCCTGAAATAATAGCTTAAACTGAAGTATTACTTTAATACTTCAATAGAAATAACCTGGTTTCAACATTTTGAAAGGAGCAGGCTCAGTTGCCCGAGGCTGCACTGTGTAATGTGTGAGTCAAAGTATATGGGCTGTCACTTCAGATTAGAGCACAGCCTCAATGTGCCTTTGACGGAAAGGCAACGAGGGGAATAAGAGGTGAAAGGAATTACTGTTCATACAAATCACATAAGAATGGAGATAGCCAACAGTGAAAGACGTCATTTTCAGTACGAGCTTTGTTTTACACCAAATGGGCCTAAAATGACATTGTGTGTAAATTAATCTACGCTATATAAACTGGTAAGAAAAAGTTTTGGAAACAACACTTTCATACAAAATGTAAAGAATAACAGAAACCAAAACAATGTTTAACAAATGTTCCTCATTCATCTGGAACAATTTGGATCAGCAGGTAAACTATCTAAAAAAGATGAACTTTTACAAAAAAACTACCATTTGCTACTTAATCTAAAGGTCAAGTGTGGATGGTCTAAAATGATGATCATACATGCTCTCCCAGATATTAAAACATCTTAAAATAAGTTCATGTCTAGATAATTTGGCTATTCCTCCATAGGGAGAATAAGCTGTCAGTTTCAGTGTAAAATGACCAAACCAAACCAGCTTTCCTCAGAGCCTTGTGACTCTATACTTGCCTCTAGAAAGTAAGGTTAAACTAAAGACCTCTTTAAAATTGGATCTAATCAGAAGACTCAGTGCAAAGCCCCTCTGTCCAAGAAGACAATTACTTAAACATGTCCTACTTGGGAAACAGATGCCTCACTGCCTCTGAACTGGCTGCATTGTTGGATAACACAAGAGGGAAACCAGTGTGCACTGAGACCAGCTGCCTGAATGTTTAGATGGGCAGATTTGACAGGAAGAAAACTGTGAAAAGTGAAAAAATTATATGTTTAAGAAAG
This sequence comes from Helostoma temminkii, assembly GCA_900302695.1. Classification (NCBI taxonomy): domain Eukaryota; kingdom Metazoa; phylum Chordata; class Actinopteri; order Anabantiformes; family Helostomatidae; genus Helostoma; species Helostoma temminkii. The sequence goes on along the minus strand of OMLM01009653.1, from coordinate 34,795 downwards.
TAGCTGCTGGTATACTCTTGGTGATGGCTTGGTCAGCTTATGAACCAGATCTTAACCCCGTCAAGCTGGTATGGGAGAAGGGAGATGTGTTCTGAGACACTGTCCAACCAGCAAAGCAGACATTTTTGAAATTACACCTGAATATCAGCAAAAAGTGAATCACCTATCTGTGCTCGTTTGTACTTATCACTATAGTTATCACCAAGTTAATTTATTTTTGTTTCTGATAATGGCCCTTTGCTTGCCTTAAATGGAGATTTTATTTTTGATGTCTCCATGGCTTCACTGTTTTTGATTTCCTTAAATCCATACAGACTGTTTGAACGGAAAAAATCCTGATTCTTAATTGCATATCTGCCTTTGTCAAAAATATTAACAAAGCTGCATGAAATAAATTTTATTTCACAATCTTGGAAAATACAAAAAAAGGGGTTTAAAATTTGTCTAGCAAGAAGTTTTTTGTGGCAACCTTTGTCTATAAATGGGATATGACGAGCAGGTGACATCAAGACATCAAGTTGATTATCTCAAGGAAAAGCTATAATCAGTCAAAAACACATACAATAATTGACATCAATTGACATTTAGTGGGTTTGCTTATACACTAATTAATTTGTTTGCCTCTTACATGGCTGAAACCCCTGAGAGTTGAGGGATACACAAAGTAACCACTAGAGGGTAGTGCTCACCTGTGCTTAGTCTGTAAATGTGGATATGAAATCATATTCTTCATACTCTACAGTAATCTACTGTTACAAACCTTGTGTAACAAATTAAGTTATAATTTTCCAGCAAGTTTTTGTTTGAAACTTGTATGATTATATAGTCATATATGTATGATATATGTACCCAAAACATTAGAAATACCTCTTGCTTCAGGAAAGGCATTCCGTGTGATAACCTGTGCCGAATCTATGTGCAGCCCATGATCTGCTGTGGCTAACCCAACCATGGGATAAATAGTAGCTTTTCAGTAATATTTGTATATTTATCCCAATTTATCTTAGTTTCTATATTACTCACATGGTTCCTATTGTGTATTGTTTTTACTGTCATTCTTCCTGCTAGTGTTGTTGTAAGAAGTGAATTTTTCCCATTTGAGATCATTTACATCTTATCTTATTACTACTTCTTTACTTCTTTACT
>OMLM01009653.1:7403-29645 GCA_900302695.1 Helostoma temminkii | reverse complement strand
ATTACTCATTGATGACCTCAACCTATCAAAAATTACAAATAGAAGGTATTTACAATACTTATTTACATTGTAAAATTATCATTACTGATGAACTAATCTTATCACTTACCTATACCTATATCATAAAATTGTTATTATGTATTATTGCAACCAGAGGGGAAAAGACACTGGATGTTGTTTACACAAGCACCCCAGGTGCATCTCGGCTACTCAGACCACATCTCTGTTATGTAATTCCAGCATACAGACCAGTGATCAGGCGTGTAAGACCAGTTCGGAAGCAGGTGAGAACCTGGCAGGCAGGAGCCATCACTGCTCTTCAGAACGGCTTTGAATGCACTGACTGGGACATGTTCAGGGAGTCTGCAACCAACAGCGACTTCACTGACTTGGACAAGTACACATCGTTAGTGACCAGCTACATCAGCAAGTGCATTGATGATGTCACAGTCACCAAAAAAAAAAATTATCTCACACCCCAACCAAAAGCCGTGGATAACTGGAGAGGTGCGTGCCCTACTGAAAACCTGAGACTCTGCATTCAGGCAGGTGACAGAGCGGCCCTAAGAACAGCGAGAGCCAAACTGTCACGGGCCATCTGAGAAGCAAAGCGTGCACATGCCAAGAGCATCCACCAACACTTCACGGACAGCGGCAACACATGATGCATGTGGCAGGGAGTCCAAGCCATCACTAACTACAGGACATCATCACCTGCCTGCGACAGTGATGGCTTACTTCCAGATGCACTGAACAGCTTCTACACCCGTTTCGAAGCACAGAACAACGTGACAGCGAGAAAGACCACACCTTCTTCCAACGACCAGATACTTTGTCCCTCCACTGCTGACGTACAATATACCTGGCAGAGTGTTGAGAGGATGTGCATTCCAACTGGCAGATGTTTTCATCTACATCTTTAACATCTCTGAGCACCACTGTTGTCCCAAACCATTGTCCCCGTGCCAAAGAAACCATCCATGTCCTGCCTCAATGATTACCGTCCCATTGCACTAGGCACATAAAGACCCTGCTGCCTGTAACACTAGATCCACTGCAGTTCACATACCGCTAGAACTGCTCCACCGACGACGCCATCTCCACCACACTCCACCTAGCCCTCACTCACCTAGAAAAAAAGGACGATTTGTACAAATGAGCAGCTGCATCACTGCCTGTCTCTGATCGCAAGACCCTACAGCGAATAGTGAGGATGGATGAGAAGATCATCGCTCTTCTCTCTGTCATAGCAATTTACACCACACGCTGCATCCGCAAGGCCAGCAACATTGTGGCTGACCACACACACCCCTCACTCTCCTGCCATCTGGAAAGAGGTACAGAAGCATTTGGACCTTCACATCCAGACTGTAACAGTTTCTTTCCACAAGCCATCAGACTTCAACACAAAAGAACTGGACACACACCCACACACACACACCCACACACACCAAGTCCAGTTGCTACTGAACACAACCTTTGGGATAACCATGATCTGGATGACTGAGAACCTTCACAGAGACTGTGGTAGCGGTTGCAAGAGCAGGCAGTGGTGTTTGGGGAGGTTATGCGACAGTCAAAAGCCCAGACACAAACACATGGACAAGATGGAAGATGTCAAGGTATTACAAAAAGCTACTGCTGGTAATTTAAAAAGGTGATGTAAATGTATTTACTATGGACCTTTTAAAATAGACTTATTACAAAAAATTTGTTAGCTAGCTTCCCTGACAAAGGTTGTTGTGGTTGCCACAACATACAATACATAATACTCCCCAGAATCATTTCTATTAATTAACCATCTGCGAGGGGCCAGATTTGTCTGAACAAAACTTAAATTCAGACCAAATCAGAGAAATTTGAACAGAGGTGTTGTTCTTTAAATACATGTGTTTATAGAGCTGGAGTGGGAAGACTTGCTTTGACTGTTTCTATGTGCACCGTATTATAACAGTTTCGTGATTCAACATTTGTCACAAATGTAAAAGAAAGAAAGAGCTTTAAGCAGGTCATCCCCCCCTAACACAAACCCTTAGATAATATTCCATCAAAATACATGTTCACACTGGTTTTACAAACTATCACTGGTAAACACTGGTGTCTGGATTATGGAAATCTGTTTTATCTGCTTCTTAGTTTACATACTAAAATTTAATGTAAAATAAACAATAAATGTAAATAATAATTGGATATTAATTATATTTAAAGAATGACTTTAAAGGTGATTGAACTGAATGGAACATTACCAACAGACCCTCTTGAAGCTCTTTCCTTCATGTACATAATCACTATCTATATCCTAAACTTATCACATATACATGAACTAATCTTATCATTTACTTATATTCTAAACTTAACTAATCACTTATGTCCTTATCTATAAATTATAACTACAATTCTGCAGGGTAAGGAGTAGCATACCACCACTGCCATACCACATCCATGACTACAGGAGCCATACTGCGTGGAAGGTCACGAGGCAAGTGGACCACAGGCAAGGACCCATTGAACTGGACCTCCATATCCAAATCTTCAAGGAGTCCCAGGCCCCTCTGCCGTCTCTGCCTTCTCCTTCTTGCCAGAGGCTGAGAAATAGATGGACAAAAGAGGGAAATAAGAGACAAACTGGTTTAGTAAGACCTTTGAGTCTAGTTATTTGTGTTGAGGGAGTCTGTAAGTCATTTGACCAACAGAACACTCAGTTACATATACTTGTAGAAAATGATATTTTCTTCAACTGGGAGTTTCCTGCATTTTGAACTGCTATCAGCCTAACCTCCACAAAAGACAGTTCTGTGTGTTCACAGTGGATTATTTACCTGCCTCGCTGTCCTCTGCTGCCGTCTACGCTGTGTACCAGAGGGGGAGGGCTGAACATGTTGCTCCTGGAATTTGAGGGGCCTCTGCCGTCTCCTCTGGCTTGTCCTCCTTTCCACAGGCTGTCAAAGAGGTGGACAAAAGAGGAAAATTAGACAAACTAGTTTAATAAGACCAATTAGACTAGACATTTGAGTCGAGGGAGTCTGTGTATGTCACTTGACCAACAGAACATCTAGTTACACATAATTATTCAACTGAGGATTTCCTGTATTTCCAGAAATACTCACCTGAGACGTGGTCGCCTGCTGTGCACCAGAGGTGGATGGTTGGAGGCTGGAGCTCCTGCTTCTCTGGGCAGAAGTCACCTGCTGACACAGGTGGAATGTCATAATGATGGTTACATGTCATGTCTGTCATACTGCAAACACCTGGCAACTGCAGCATTTCAACATCATCATTTGATTGAGTTCATAAACTGTAATAAACAGTTATAGTTCAGAAAAATTTCAGTTGTTCAGTTCAAATAAATAACTACAGGGTTAGTTTGGTTATGTAATACAGTTAAATGTCTAACTTATGTTAGTTTAGTTAAGTAATACAGTTAATTCTAGTTTAATGTGTAACTTGGAGTAACATTAGCATGGGTCTAGACATGAAATGAAGGCTTCAAATCATTTTGGTTTTCTTTCATAATTTTATCTTTGCATTTCAATTTAAATAGTTTAAACTAAAATCTGACAGATATATACACAAATGGTTGAATTAAGGGAGTTAAAGGAGTTTGTGTAAGTCACTTGACCAACATACATATAATTATTCAACTGAGGATGTCCTGTATTTCCAAAAATATTCACCTGAGACGTGGTCGCCTGCTGTGCACCAGAGGTGGATGGTTGGGGGCTGGAGCTCCTGCTTCTCTGGGCAGAAGTCACCTGCTGACCACAGGTGGAAGGTCATTATGTAATATGTAATACAGTTAAATGTCTAACTTAAACATTAGCATAGGTCCAGACATGAAATGAAAAGGCTTCAATTCAGTTTGAGTTTCTTTATTAATTTTATCTTTGCATTTCAATTAAAATTAGTTTAAACTAAAATCTGAATAAAAATATATATACACAAATTTTTGAATTGAGACAGTCGAAGGAGTGTGTAAGTCACTTGACCAACAGAACATTTAGTTACATATAATTATTCAACTGAGGATTTCCCGTATTTTCAAAAAGTTCACCTGAGACGTGGTCGCCTGCTGTGCACCAGAGGTGGATGGCTGGGGGCTGGAGCTCCTCCTTCGCTTGGCAGAAGTCACCTGCTGTCCACAGATGGAAGGTCAAAATGATGGTTACATGTTATGTCTGTCAGACTGCTGCACTAGCATTTATTGTGAAAATTAACTAGATTTACTATCAGCCATATGTCTTTACTTCCTGTACGTCTCATCTGCTCTGTGCCGCTTGACCAGGCTTGAGGTAAAGTGTTATCGGGCGCAGTATCACAGAGGTTTTAAGAGCAAGAATAACAGTAATAACAAATAGAATGTGTATCAAATAAAAAAATATACTAATTTAAAAGACTAAATGAAGTCTGGCTATAAAATGAAAACGTTTCAAATTAGTTTTAAATAAAACTAAATTAGAGATTTAAATAAATTTTGTCGTTGCATTGCAATTTTAACTGTTTAAACCCGATGTTAAAATTCGGACTTTCACGCTCTGTGCTTAGCATTAGCATGATATCATGCATGCTAGCTAGCTAGCCGGCTAGCTTAATGCTAATTTCCCCCAAAATGGAATGCATATCAAACAAGAAATAAAATAGAAAGAAAGACCAACTAAAGTCTGAATATGTAATAAAACGACTTCAAATTAGTTTGAGTTTTAAATTATTTTTGTCTTTGCATTGTAATTTTGACTGTTTAAACTAAAATCTGACCGATATATACACCAAAAGCTTGAATTCGAACATTCATACTCTGTGGTTAGCATTAGCATGCTAGCTAGTTAGCTTAATACTAATTTCCCTAAAATAGAATGTGTATCAGATAAAATCTTAAAGACTGAAATCAAAAATACTAAATAAAATTCATCATATTATATGATATTATATATATATAATATTTTTACCTTTTTCATGTTGATGCAGTGCAACAACTTTGTCTGGTCAGGTGTGCTGATAATCTTGTTCTTTGGGGGTAATGTAGCTGCTAGCTAGCAAATTGTTCACGATCCAACAATTCTGAGGCTCTCGAAGTGATGCGTATCTCTCCAAGTTCAGAAGTGAAACGGCGACAATGATTAAAACGCGCAGTTTATATATGTGTAACCATAGCAACCACCGAATCCTAACGTCATTCCGTCATTAATGTCTATAGCAACGTTCTACGCAGGAAAAAAAAAATATATTATTGACATTTTAATCAGAAAAGAAAAACAACGGAAAACTTAAATGATTAATTAAAGTTATCTTCTAAATTGAACAAAAAAGAAGAAAAAGAACCAAAGAAAAAAACTCAACTATACACATTAGAATTACAACATTGTTAAGTTTTAAAATATATTTTCACAAAATACCAAGAATCACACCACTGAGAGTGTCTCTCAGCAACTGTATATCGATTTTCAATATTATCAGCTTGACACATTCATGAAATAATTTGACATATAAAATTTTGTCTTAAACATTAAAAAATGTTAGTTTTATTCAGTTGAATAGCCTGTGCGAGTTCCACATAGCACATTTCTTCATTTGTTATTGTGAACAAATAAAACACCACACAACAAATTATTTTATCATAATAAAAAAAGACTGTTCTTAAAAAAACATATATATTCATCAATTATATATATATATGAAATAGTGATTTAAACGTCCATTAAACCTGCAACAAGAGTAGACGTTAGTTCCTAAGACCTGGGAGTAGTGACGTCTACTCATCGGTCACCTGACCAAAACTCTGGGTCACGTGACTCATTTTCCATCCTCGCCATTTTGCAATGTGGGAGAGAGACATGGGCCAGTTTTTTATGGGTAGCGACTGAAACAAAATTGTTTTATGTGTTGAGGACAAAGTGCGTCGAGCCTTTAGGTGTCAGTGAGTATATTTTCAGTGAAATACTGCCAGCCGCTTCTCCGTCACTTATTAACCGAAAACATTGTTAACATGCCCTTGTACATTCATGGGAGTAAGGGCTAGCACTGCGTGAGAGAGACTCGTGTGTCTGTCTGTGTGTGTGTGTTTGAGGAGCAGGCAACAAGCTGTGAAGCTAACCGTGTGTGTCCTGGCGGCTTCTAAACCAATTTCCGTAGTTTTTCATAACACGAAATTATTCTTTAGTGTCGTAGTAGCAGCAGCATATCGGCTAACATTAGGTAGTGCATTTGGCAAAGTTTGTATTCGATGTTTCAGCTGCTTTCAGGGTCTGTGCTCAACTTTATTCTACGGAGGAATGAAAATGGGTGGAATATTTTTAGCTCCTGACAAAACAGGTGCTCGACCGGGACCGGTTGAAGCACATGATCGTGCCCATAGAGAGGCCGTACTGACCGCACTCGCATTCAGGCTGATAAAAATGTGTCCACTGGCCTAGTAAATCTGTTTTCATGAGAACAACTTCAACGTTACGTCAATTGACCGTGTGGATTTTGCAGATTTACACTCTTTGGTTGAGACATTTTTAATAGAAGACAATCATTTTAATGATTACTTTGTCTTCCCTATTCGTTTGGCCCTGCAACAGCTTCCACATTCATTAATTCATATTGAAATTGGACAGTGGCCCATGTTTTTTGCATGGGTCACCCTTCCCTAGATGTGTGTCCTGCTGCTTTCATATAACCACAGAAGCAGAAGTGGGAGAAAGAGGAAGGTGGACTGTGGTCAGAAAGTGAGAAGGAGGAAAGAGCTGGATATGTAAAGATGAAAGGGATTTAACCACATGGTGTGTGTGACCATTTCCCCCAAGCATAGTTGGTAAACAGATGCACATGGCGCACGTGTTCACAAACCCATCTGTTGACTAGCAGTCACAGTCAACATATGTGATTGTGTCTGTGCACGTACATTATGGTGGTGACACGTTCACTGCCTCTTGTAGTTTATGTTAAGCAGCCAAGCAGCAGTTCTGTAGTTGTAGTAATGTAGAAATACCTCCATGTTGTTAGTCCACTAACTTATGTGAACTTAGATAATCTGAACTGATGAAGTCATTTATCAAGAAAACCTCCAACTATGTGCAGCAGTGAAGCTCACTGATGTGTGTCAATATTCAGTTTTGAACAACAGTGGAGCTCAGTGGCATCAATAAGCTAAAATAAAATTAGTAAAGAAAACGCTTTCTTTCTAAAGGCTGTATAGAACAGGCTACACTCAGTCCAGTGTATTACTGTTAGACTGGTGAGGAACATTAACAAAGGAAGACAGACAGACCATTATAGCCCTTAGATGAGTTTTTCTTCAATTGCAAAACAAACCAAGGTGTCAGTAAGTTTTTTTTTGTTTTGTTTTGTTTTGTATTTAGATGCTGATCTATAGAGTACACGCAGGCCCATGGCCAATTTATAATGTTTATATGTTGTTGTAGTTTTGTTCTTCTTGCATTAGATAAAATATAACAATTTAACAGTTACAAAGCATTGAGAAGCAGCCACTCCTGTGATATGTTGGAGAGTCTGCAGCAGAAACACTAACTCTATTTTCAGATCTACTAATCTCACTCACTGCTCTTTTCAAGTGCAGGTAAAATCCATCCTAATAATTTTGCACAATCATATGTTGTAATTTACAGGCACATTTCCGAGAGTCAGCTTCTGCAGCAGTGTTGGGAAATGGTTTCTGAACAATATGTTATGGTTGAGTAGAAAGAAATCTACAGGTGTGCTCAGCTGTTATAACCGGCTGAATAAAAAAATTGCTTTGTGATTTATTTTCAGTATATTGAGACAAGTTGAAGATTCTCAGTCATCCAGATGATGTTTTCTGGAAGTTGAGTCATACTGAGACATAATATTGTGTACATTCCAATAAAACTGGGAAAACGTAACCTTAGTCTTATGTTGACTATTGTATCATAGACCTCTGAGAAAACAAGTCATGAGCAAGATTTAATCCTTAGCTTACTAATGGATAGTAGGGCTGCACGGTTTGGTGAAAAAGTCGTATTGCGATTATTGTGGACAATATTTCAATTGTGATATAATAAAGGAAATAATTAAGTCTAAGTAGTCAAGGTAAATTTTAACTGACTAACTGAAGTTTATCATAGGTTTACAGGGACAAACAATGCGGATAAAGAACTGTTTGTTTCAGCTCATTCATGCTTCATTCTGCCTGCAAAAAGCTGCTATGTAAAAAGCTGAAAAGTTGGAAAAAGTGTCACTTAATAGTCTGAATGATCTATCACAGGCTCCCTAGCAGGGCAAGTAAATGTTTCTGGTTCATTTGAAGAAATGGTTCACACTGATTTCTTTATTCCCTTCTGTCCTTCCAGGTCATGGAGATCAGCAATGGAGCTGTACTCATCACACAGTCCTCCACTGCCTCCTCTTCCTCCACCACTCAATCAGTACGGGGATCCCACTCTGAAACCGAAACCCAGAGGGTTGTAGAGGAGGACACCTCCCGGAGTTGTCAACAGACACAAGCTCCTGATTCTCTCATCCAGGTCATTGAGAAGCTCAGCAAAATCGTGGAAAAGCAGCCCCAGCGCCGCTGCATCTCAGCAGGACAGAAAAGAGCACTGCAACAGGCCTCTTCTGCTGAGGGAGGAGGAGGAGAGGTTGGTACAAGGGGGAGCAGGGGAGGCTCTCCATATAGGAAAATTAAAAGGAACTGTAAGGAGCAGGAGAACACAGAGGATGCAAGATTAATAATTTGCCCAACTGTGTCAGGTGACAGTAACAATAACAACATCACATCCATGGTAACTGAGGTAGCCAGCGACGCCAACAGCAGTGATCACAAGCGAACGGTGACGTGCTATCAGTGCAGCCTTTGCCCTTATCTCTCCCAAACGCTACCCATGCTGAAAGAGCACCTGAAGCAACACAATGAGCAGCACAGTGACCTCATCCTCATGTGCTCAGAATGTCACTTTTCCTCCAGAGACCAGGGACAGCTGGAGGCACATGTCAGGCAGCACTTCAACAGCAGAGACAACCTGAGGAGGATTTCTAATGTGCCCAGCGAGGTGAAGGAAGAAGTTTTAAGTAAAAATGATGCGGACTGGACAGATAGAGGTGGCAGTGTGGGAACCAGCATCATTCAAAACCCACCAGATGGCTCCAAGGAGCAGCCGCAAAAGAAGAAATGGTATAGCTATGAAGAGTATGGATTGTACCGCTGTCTGATCTGCAGCTATGTGTGCAGCCAGCAGCGAATGCTCAAGACCCACGCTTGGAAGCATGCTGGCCTTGTGGACTGCTCTTACCCCATCTTTGAGGATGAAGATGAGGCTCCAGCAAGGAGAGAAGTGCAGACAGCGGCCAACTCTGTCACAGCCAGAGAGGAAGTCGTTGTTCTCTCCCCAGTTCAAGATAAAAGCCTGCAAAAGCTTCCTGCTGCCTTCAAGCTCCAGCTCTGTGTGCCATTGCCTGTTGACGGTAAACACCATGTGTCCAGTCACCCAGTGTCTAGTGTTAGTGAAAGTGTGAAAACACAAGATGAGGGAAGTGTGTACCCAATCAAAGAGGAGCCCATGGTGGAGGTGCAGGTAATGACGGAGGCAGAGACCGAGGTTGAGATAGACAGTCACCACGATAGCACATCTGCCACGGACAGCTTGTTGTCATCAGCTCAGAAGATTATAAACAGTAGTCCCAACAGTGCCGGCCACATTAATGTGATTGTAGAGCGCCTTCCTTCAGCCGAGGATACAGTCATGGCAACTAACTCGCTTCTCCTCAGCTCAGACATGGACAGGAACGAGAGCTTACTGGATGCAGAGGAGGAAGAGCGGCACCGCGTGAGAGCTGTGAAGACTGGGGTGGCTGTTGGTTGCAATACAGGTAGTGCTGGTGATAGCGAGCCTTTAGAAGCTGAGAGTAAATCTCCTGTCACTTTAAATAGCAGCTCTCCAAGGGATGAGAACATTCCCCCAGCTGGTCGCAAGAGGACTCATTCTGAGTCTCTCCGTCTGCACTCACTGGCTGCTGAGGCCTTGGTAGCCATGCCTATGAGGACCCCTGAACTCTCTTACACCAAGATAGGCCTGAAGACCGTTACAACCCAGACACAGAGCTCAAATGTGGGCCAGAAACTTTCCGAAGTGACTGCACCTGAGGAGAAGGCTTTGGACAACGGGACAACAACAGCTGTGCTGGACTTAAAGCTTCATAGCGAGGGGCAAGAGGAAGATTTGGGTTCCCTAGGCCTCGGGGAGGGAGATGAAGAGTGTCCTGCCACTAAAGCTGGCATCAGCCTGTCGCTGCTCACTGTCATTGAAAAACTCAGAGAGCGCTCAGACCAGAATACCTCTGATGAGGATATCTTAAAGGAGCTTCAGGATAATGCTCAGTTCCAAAATGGAGCTGTGACCAGTGTAGTCACAGGACATGGAGCTGGGAGCTACATGTGTAACATCCCAGATGATGGGATGTTGCGCGTCCCTTCTGATGGCGGCCTCATTGACTACATCCCTGGCAGTGAAAGGCCATACCGGTGCCGCCTGTGTCGCTACAGCAGCGGCAACAAGGGCTACATTAAACAGCACCTACGGGTACATAGACAGAGGCAGCCATATCAGTGCCCCATCTGTGAGCACATCGCCTCAGACAGCAAGGACCTGGAGAGCCATATGATTCACCACTGCAAGACTAGAATGTATCAGTGCAAGCAGTGCCAAGTTGCCTTTCACTACAAGGTGAGGATGTTCACAGCAGCATTTTTTATCCTGTTGTTTTATATGTAGGTGTCATCTACTAATCACATTATTTAAGTGTTGTGATTTAATCTAGTTATGTAGTTAGTCTCATAAGTCCTCAAGCTAGAAAGGGCAGAAGTGCAGAACATGCTGAGCCAGAGACTGCATAGGGTCTGTAATTATGTATTTGCCTCATTCTGTTTTCTCAGCTGTTCCCCAGCCTTTATACCCCTTTTACTTGTAGAGTTCATTTTGTCTTGAAGCAGTTGTCAACTGCTTTGTGTAGAAATCCTCATAGTTGAGTGTATTTCCATCACAGAGCCAACTGAGAAATCACGAAAGGGAGCACCATAGCTGTAGCAGTGACACAGAAGCCCTCACATGCGTCACTGAAAGCGCAGCCGCAGTGGAGGAAGCTGAGCGGGTAACAGATGAAGGTAAGACGTGTTTTCATGGCATCATTCTGTTTTAACGGCAGATTGTTAAAAGACTTTAAATGGACCCTGTCTCGTTTTTCCTCCATGCCACAGATGTTTTATCAGTGTTTTCATTAAATTGCAGGACTATTCTATTTGTCCTTTGTTGTAGAATGTGGCACGCAGAAAATATACAAGTGTGACGTGTGTGAATACACCAGCTCAACATATGTTGGGGTGAGAAACCACAGGCGGATTCACAACTCTGACAAGCCTTACCGGTGAGTACCTACTCCACTCACTGCTCAATTTCCTACTGACATCAGATGGTCTCACTAACTACTAACTAACTACTAAGAGGTGTTTAACTATAAATTTATAACTTAATCTCACCTGCCTGTTGATTACTGCTCTCTGGAGTCAATAAATGTCCCAGGAATTATATTTCCTTGTTCTTGTTGTAAAACAAACTTAAACTGCAGGTTGTGCTTGAATAAGGTGACACTGTGTTTACATAGAAGGTGTAGCATGAGCTGTCTTTAGCTGCAGCTCTCATGTGATATGTGCTGTAAAGTGTTCAGGGACCATGCACAGTGTAGGTCATCCATGTGTCATAAACCTTTTCTACTGGGCCCCCCCTTTGCAGGTAAAAAATATGTCATTATACACTGCTCAAAAAAATAAAGGGGACACATAAATATTCCAATGTAAGTCAAAGTCCATCACACTTCTCGAATATCATTCTGTCCCGTTAGGAAGCAACACTGATTGTGAAACAGTTTCACAACCTGCTGTTGTGCAAATGAAACAGACAACAGATGGAAATTAGAGGCACTTAGCAAGACAAGCTCTATAAAGAAATGGTTCTGCAGGTGGTGGCTACAGACCATTTCCCTGTTCTCATCCTTTCTAGCTGATTTTTTGGACACTCTTGCATTTTGCCAGTGCCCTCACCACTAGAGGTAGCTAGAGCCTGTGTCTGCAATGCACAGAAGTTGCTCAGGAAGTGCAGCTCATTCAGGATGGCACATCAATGCGTACTGTGGCAAGAATGACAGAATCTGGAGACGCCGTGGAGCCGCACAGACCTCTACGTACTAGCCAGAGGTGCCCTGACTGCCATTAGGTACTGGGATGAGAACCTCAGACCCATTGTAAGACCATATGCTGGTGCAGTGGGCCCTGGATTCCTTCTGATGCATGACAATGCTAGGCCTCATGTGGCTGTAGTGTGTCTGCACGATGAAGGCATTGATGCTATGGACTGGCCTGAATCCAATCGAGCACCTCTGGGACATCATGTCTCTTTCCATCCACTGAGCCCACGTCGCACCACAGACTGTCCATGAGTTGACTGATGCCCTGATCCAGGTCTGAAAGGAGATCCCTCAGGAGAACATCTGTTGTCTCATCAGGAGCATGCCCAGACATTGAGGGCATACAGGCACGTGGAGGCCACACACACTAATGAGCCTCATTTTGAATTGTATTTCCACAGAAGTTGGATTGGCCTCATTCTTATGTTATTTTGTTCTCAAAACATTCCACTATGTAATGAATAAAGATTTTCAACTGGAAGATTTCATTCATCGAAATCTAGGATGTGTTGTTTAAGTGTCCCCTTAATTGTTTGAGCAGTGTATATTTAATTAAATATTCCAACACTGAGCAAAGTTAAAAAAAAAGCACATATTGTAATGATGCTTAGGTATGAACTGAACTGTGGCTCAAATGTCAAGATCAGAAGGAAGTTTGGGTTAAAACAGTTTTTTCCATATCTCTAGTAATATATGTGATGAACTGTACAGTAAATATATTAAACATTTTTTCTTTATAATTTTTCTTAAAGTTCATATGCCACACATGTTTTTACTTTTTGGAGTTGGATTTTAGTTGGAAACATTTTATGTTTTATATGGAGATATATGAAGAAAGCAATAAGTTCAGAACTTAATGAGTCTGTATTAACGTGGAACCAGTTATTAGAAATCAACTCTACATTTGAGTAAACTATTTAAATTATTGATCAGCTGTGTAGAAAAAAATACATTAACATAAACAGTTTATAGATTTTGATTGATGATTTATTGAGTAAATATGTAAGAACTGTGGATATTACATTTACAAACATGTTGATGATTTCGCATGTTACGACTTATAAATGTCATTAATTTGCTGTCCTTTATTAAAAAGGTTGACATCTGTTGTGAGTATAGTACTGTTCCCACAGTGTTTGGTAGCGTTAACAGTCACTGTCTGTTTCAGACAGATGAACTGAACCAAATATTGTACTTTTTATGTCCAAGCTCCAATGCAAGTGCCTTCACTTTAAGAAAGGTCCATTAGGTGGCAGTACAGAACCGCTAATGCTCAGTACAGCACAGTGGTTTCATTGTGTAGCTCACACTCGCTGTGTCTTTCTCCTAGACTGTGTTAGCACTTGACCTCTTTGTAGACACAAAGCCGCTGTGAGACATGACCAGTGTCAGAACTCTGTGCCCTGTGCTCAATGTTTAAAATTTCCATGTGGAGAGGGAAAAAAAACCCCACAGATAACCTCTGGAAAAGGTCACATGGCGTTTAAATGCTGTTTCTAGCCAGGATTTTTAACGGTCCTGTTAGCCAGTGGTAGTGAGAAATACTGGACAATCCTCTAGTCTTCTTTGCACTTGGAAGTGTGTAGATTTGCTCAGTACATGTCACAGGTGTTGGCACCATGTTACATTTTCTGCACTACAGAACACTGAATTTGAAATGAAACTAAGTGCTGACATTTGGTTTTAAGTGCAGCACAGAAGGATAATGACAGGGCTGAAGTTCTGCTGTGCTGGAGTACAGAGCCAGCATGACACCGAATGTGTACTTACAAACTGTACTGTGAGGTGGGCTGCAGTGTCCACTAGTCTTCTACAGTGTTGCATTTAATTGGATTAATTTGCTCCAGAGTAAGCTGACCAGATAGTTGCCATATATTGAACTTTTTTCATGATATAACATTTGCTTTAGCAACGCTTAGCAGTAGCTGGAGATTTCTGGAATCTTTAAGCTTTACTAGCTTGATGGTAAATGGTGATTTGATTACCAGCTGAGATATTAGTAAGGCTCTGATTGTGCTTTAAAAGAATATGTAAGAGGATGTTGGTAATTGTGGAATCCCTGCTGGTTGCCTGGCAACCATTCCTAGTCAAAAAATGGTGGAAAACACTGCCTGCAGTTCCCACGATTCAAAACAGGATTGATTTCCAGTTCTGATAAGGTTTCACAGTAAAAGAAAAACAAAACTCTCTCCAATGTTTGTCTACTTCACAACTGCACTCACTGACCACTTTATTAGGTACAGAACAAGTTCTTCCATACCAAACTTGCTCATCCATGTCTTTATGGACCTTTCTGCATTGAATTCAGAGGTTTGAACAGGGTGTTCCAAAACTTTTGGCAACATAGTGTATGTTCAGGTTTGCCTGAAGTTCAAGGTACCACACCAGAAGTGCGGACATATAACTGTATATTATGATGCTGTAACAGTTTGGTCTGCTATGTATTCCAAATTAACCACTACAATAGGACTAAAAGTTGTTATTTCCAGAAGTTCTTCTGGTCTTTGTTCAATCATGTCTTTTTAATATTCTAGCCCCAGTAAACCTCTTTAATGCAGTTCAAATGGCCGTGAGTCGAGTGTGGCCTCTTATCTACAGACCTTGTGTTTTGTCTCTAAGCAAAAAAAAAAAAAACAGTTTCATCTTCCACCCACAACATCCAAAGTACAACGAATTGGAAAATGTTGTGATTTATTCTTTTTCCCAAAGTAGCAATTTCCACTCTGTTTTTCTGTAAATCCCTTATCTCCTTCCAGGCTACAAGTTTAAAGAAACAACATGATGACCTCAAAAGGCAGCTTGTTAAAGTAGCCACTCAATCTCTTTGTTCTCTGTTCTTTCCTTGTATTGCCCATCTGCTAGGTGTTGCAGCTGTGACTTTGCCACCACCAACATGAACAGTTTAAAGAGCCACATGAGGAGGCACCCGCAGGAGCACCAGGCTGTGCAGCTGCTGGAGCAGTACAGGTGAGAAACCTCAAAAATACATTCACTACATAGAGAGGGATGACAACTGAGACTGAGTCCTTGTGGGTCTGAACCTGTGTATGAACACACAGCTGAACCATCATGGTGCCAATAGCCCAGAGACTTGAGAAATGAGCTTCTGATTACGAGGTCAGTGGTTGGTTGGTGAATAAAATGAAATGGAGTGAATACTCCATTAAATACCCTTAGCCCTGAGCGAGGCACTGATTGCTGATTTCTCCTCACTCAGTGCTTATGCTGTAATATACCATGATTACCTCTATGAAGGCTGAAGTACCCACTTTGTCTGATAAAAGGCCAGTTAAGGCTTCATGGTTTTTTGAAAAGTGGCACAGAACCTTGCATGTGCCCACAAACATCTTCAATTACTTCACCAAGCCAACAGTCCTCTGCTTGAAAGTCTGCCTCTTGTTTCTTCTTCTTCTATAGCAGTTCACTGAGTGCTCCACAGCAACCAATAGTGCTGAAGATGCAAGAGCCGGGCTTGTGGAAGTATGAACTCATTGACTGCGTTTACATATACTTAAGCAACCAGGTTACAGAGAAATTAGGCAGATTGGAGAGTTTACATGCACTTAAGAAACCTGGTTGCTGGAAATCTGTATATACTGAATAGTCTGACTATAATAGTCAGTTCATAAAGAAATGAAATGTAAGAAAATTCTAAATGGAGAAATCAGATTTCTCTCATGCCCCACCCTGCTTAAAAAAATCAACTTTGCTGTTTGCATGTTTGCATTTGGATACTTTTGATTTTACCTGTCTATATCACATTTAAAATGTTTAATTGTGAAGTTGTGAAGTGAAGTTGTCTGCATACTTCATAAGTGACCACACTTATGAAGTATGCAGACTTCAGAGAGGGTCAGAATTGATGCTGCAGAACATGAAATGTTCTGAGTCTTAAGACATCTGTAGTAGTTTTCTTGGTGTGTGGACTTTCTTTTAGTTCAGGTCTAGTCTGTGTTAACACTGGCGTTTTACAGATGGAGTCATATGACTGACTGGTAACTCATTCACTGGACAGTAATGGTTACTGTATTGGTTGGTCGTCATTACAATATGTGCTAAAATGTCTTCTTAAAAATCCAATATCACAAAGATTGTGATGCTGGATTTCTTATTTGGCATTTGTTATTCTGTAAGAACAGATTGTACACACAGTAAAGACTACTCCTATGCATATTGCAAAATAACTGGTTATTGCATTTTCATTTATTCTACAATTCTATATTATAGGAATTAATTTAAATTTGTTTTGTTTTTTTGTTTCATATTTGGTAAAACCTTAAAATGTGTTAAAACCTTGATGTACCGTAGACACAGCATATGTACCTACTCCTGGTAGAGCAGAAAGGTGTAAATTAAATTATAGTACTCAAGGAAAAATACTGCTGCTATGGTGAAATTGTACAGTTTTATATTTACTATGAGTAAGTGTTTCCTCTTTTTTGTTTTGGGCCCTTTGACAGTGGTTGCAAACAAAATACTTCATGTTGAGGTGTAGTAAATTCTGGTGCCGTGCTTTTATTTTGAAGTACTGTTTCCTGATGTAGAGCATCTTACGGCTACGTAACAGAACGCTTGCTAGGTCTGCAATCAATTAATGTTAGTGTAGGCCACAGCATTGAATATGTTAAACCTGGTTTTAGTTATATTAACGACAGACAAAAGAGGAAAGCTACGACAAAAACAAATGTCCCTAACTATAGGACAACGACTGGAAACAGGAAGATGAGAGGGAACACCAGAGAACACAAAATGTTGTGTTGCCAGGCAACAAGGAAGCTGAGCTCATTCTACATTAATTGTAGAAACACAAAAAAATAGTAATGTTCTCTCTTTTTGTAAACATTGAGGATACAGCCATCTGCCTACATCCTCATCTGAATAAAGAAGAGACATTTTGTTGGGCCTGGACACACCTGGCCGATGGTCGGCTGTTGCTGATTTGTCTGTCTGCTGTCCCAAGTCTTCTTCTGGTTTTCCCTTTGAATGATGACTACAGACTACTGCCACCTGTTAGTATAGAAAGTTATGTTCTAGTGTCACTTTTTGCCCCAGACCAAGGCGATATGAGGCAGCTCAACTGTCTCAACCCTAATATTAGGGTTATAATGGGCTATAGCCTAATAAAGGATAGGCACTGTTCTCATGTACACACACCTGCCTACTGATGTATTATACTGTAAATATGCATTTCAGCACTGACTAGCTAAGGAATGAATTTTCCTTTCACCTATTTGCACAAGCACACCTTGTCGTATGATTATTCTACCCCAGCAAAGTCTTGTTCAGTCAACAGTCACAGGAAAAGTGTGCCTAAGTTCTTTATTCTAGAAGACGTGATCTGTAATTCTTTTCATTTTTGACAAATGAGTTCACCAGTGTGCTCTAAAATCCTATTTGTTTCTGATTCTGCATGTCTCTTGTGGAGTCAGGATGATTCCTCTTGATAGAAAGTAGCAGAAGGATTAGTAGAACCTCAGTATGCATATTAAATCAACTTGGACTTGATCTGCTCTCTCACTGTGTTGCTCGTGTTCTCCCCTTCGTTCCTCTGATTTTTTTTTCACCCTTGTCTTTCAGGTGCTCTCTGTGTGGCTATGTGTGCAGTCATCCTCCATCACTCAAATCCCACATGTGGAAGCACGCGGGAGACCAAAACTACAACTACGAGCAAGTTAACAAAGCCATTAATGAGGCCATCTCCCAGAGCAGCCGGTAAACACATGAACTCATGTACAGTATCTGCATTTAGAGTTTCTTCCAGCTTTGGTGTTTGGTGTATTTGCATGTGAAGTTGCTTTTACTGTGTTGTAAATGTAAGTAGAAATTGTAAAAAATGCATATCTTTTCCGATCAGTCTACACACAGTAACCCATAATGACAAAAGAAAAACACAATTTTTTTTCAAAACTAATGTATTCATTCAGTGCTTTGGCTGCACTTACAGTTTAAGTCTTTTGATGAAGTCTGTACAAGCTTCTTAGGCCTAGGAGAGAAGCATGTGCATTGCAAGTTCCATCAGTTTGGATGGGGAGTGTCTATGTGTTCTCTCTACAGATGGCCTATGCGGTTGAAGTCGAGGCTTTGGTTGTGTTACCTAAGGACATAGTTTTTGGAGACTTTGTTATATTCTCAGAGTCTTTTAAATGCTGTTTTGGCTAACTCGGGTTCTTCTCTGCAGGGAACCTCCATTTAGTTCCTGCTTATTTCCCTGACCAAGGCCCTTACTGTGCAGTTTCTGAGTTTGTTCAAATGCCTAATGGTAGCAGAGTCCTGGAGGTTAAAACATTTTCCATTTCTAAACTTTTCATATGCCCTTTTTTGATGTCTTCCTCCTGAATTATTTGCACTCAATGGCTTGATATGTATCCTGACGTAGTCTAAAGTGGAAGACCTTATAAAAACACAGTCTTACTGAACTAGTCCATGCAAGTAGCATTGTACGTCTATAATTCAACACAGAGCAAATTTAATCACTAGTCATGTCATCTCGCTTCTTGCTATATTCTTAATAATTCCATTCTTTGTTTCCCTCAGAGCTCCTCACAAGTTGTCTGCGGTGCTGGAGTCAGTGTCAGAGCGCCCAGCACTGTCTCAACCTGCAAAGGACAAAGTAAAAGTTCCCATGGAACCACTGACGACAGCAGCAGCTGACCTGTCTGTGGACACTTCACCAGCCCTCCATGCACCCTCCGCAGACCCTTCACAATGGTCCAGTGGATCCCTAAGCCCCCAGGGGAAAGACCTCCCTTCTCAGTCCCTTAGCCAGCCACACCCAGGCCTGACCCCCGTCCCAGGTCCCAGCATGGAGTACTGCGTGCTCTTGTTCTGCTGCTGCATCTGTGGTTTTGAGTCCACCAGCAAGGAACGTCTCATGGAACACATGAAGGAGCACGAAGGAGACATCATCAGCATCATCCTCAACAAGGAGCAGCAGCAAACAGAAGCACAACCAGGCCTCCAAACAGCAGAGTGAGACCTGCCTTACATTAACACGGAGCCAGTGCTCTTAAAATGATCCACTGCCCTCAAAACTTTTTCATTTTCTTTCTTTACCTCAAGGTGGTTGTGGTGGATTATCAAGGTAGAACCATTTAACACGTACTGCACCATAGAAGTCATTGTCATTTCCCCGAATGTTCTCTGGTCGGCTCAGTTGTGGTGTGAGGCTGCAGTATCTGCTAGTCCAACACAGCTTATCTGAGTGGCATTTCCTTTCAAAGGAGTTTTTAAAAAAATGTAATATTTGCGTCAAAAGAATTTCACATTGACTGGAGCCTTGACCCAAGTTAGAATTTTTTTTCTATATACAGAGACAAGTTCATACCTCACTAAACCACACAACCCCTCAGCCAAAATGGAGGATTCACGTGTTGATTATGAGGCAGCTCTTTTATTGCTACTGTAACCGTATTTAATCTGACACAGTCGAGACTCGAGCCTCGATAAGAAGACACACGTGCAAACTCGGCAATGCCAATAAGGCAAGTATCACAGCTTGAATATGATTTAATATTTATCATTGTAAGTGTTTGCATGTTAGTTTCCGTTATGCCACTTTAAAGAGATACATGTGTGTCTGGTTTGTTTGACTGAAAGAAGTTGAACTTGTTGGATTGTTTTAAAAATCTTTAGAGGAGGAAGTTGTCAAAGGAGGAGTTAGTTGAGGAGTGTAGCGACAGAGGCATTGGTTTAGGGCATGTTGTTAAAAGGAATGATCAAAAGGGAAGTTAGCATAGGTAAGGCTGTTATTTTAATTGAATGGTGCCTACATATATGAAACAGGGACACACCTGGTTTCTCATGGTCATGGTGCTAGGATCACTTTAATATACGTCATTGAAGGTATAGTGTCTTTTTTTTTTTTTTTTATAGCCCATGCGATTTATGTTGTATATAATGACACTTTTATATATTACTATTACTCTATTTTTTTGTTGTTGTCGTTGCTTTTAAAATACAAACTTTCTACTGTCAGACTCAGCTTTCAAGCTGATGGACATGCTTGAAATATAAAGGCCTGGATGTAAAAATAAAGTTTAGAAGGTGGCTTTTTTACTAGGGATGTTCCGATACCACTTTTTCTACAAAAACCTTTTTCTTAAAAATAAGTACAAATACTTACTTTTGAGCTCCTGCCGGTACATGGTACCGATATGAGTATTAATAATATTTCAATTTCAGCATTTTTTTATTAAAATTTATATAAAAACTGCAGTTGCTGGAAAATTATAATAACTTCAAACACTGTAATTAGACATTGTTTTGCGACAAAAAAAATTACACAACAAGAGACTATTGCTGACATTCAAAAATTAACTATTGTACTGAATGTTATGCTAATGTTATGCTAATTCTTTAAATGTTTTATCAAATCACTTGTTTTTCACTCCCCCTCCTGCCAGTTTAACAAAACAGAGCTTGGTATCTGTATCGGGACATCCCTATTTTTTCCTTTCAGGCTTTTTGGCATAGTCATCCATGTCCTCTCATAATATAATTGCTGCAGCTCTTAAGATGGACCTTCTCGCTATGTGGAGGTTATTTTTCAGACAGGAATGACAGGAAATGGCTCTTTTTCTGAAGGAGAAAAATTAGCTGTAATGGCTCAAATAATGCAGAAACACACCTGGAAGAACACAAGAGATTAGAGTACTAGTCACCCCAGAGGGACAACTAAGATATCTGTTGCACTTTAGTGTTAATTCCTACAGTGCCAGTAATCCTGGACGCATAGTGAAAAAATAGCTGATGATTTTATATTGATGACCACAGAACGCTGCAGGAAAGTGTGAAAGTACCTGCAGTGTTTTCCCCAAACCTCATTAAGATCCACATGAGAAATGAACATAAACCTAGACTGAATATCAGGATTATTCTTTTAAATCTGCCACTCAGGTCGCAACTCTTCTTGTGTTACGCAGTGCAGCTGCACAGAAGATGCCACGCCACAGTAATTCATCAGTATGCCATCCCGTTCCTTAGGTGCACACAGACAGAAGCTGAGGAAATTAAGATAAAATGTAATATCCATAATTCATGAACCCGTGCACACACGCCCTAAAACTCGTCCGGCTTACATAACATCCTGAAACTGTGTCCGTGCCTGTCTGTGTGTGTGGCACAGCGGATAAAGCAAATTAAATCTCTATCTCAAAGACCTGTTACCTGGCCTGGAATTCTCATTATGATAGCAGATAATTATTGTCTGGCTTTTCATTTACAGTTCTGTGCGGCAGAATTAAGAAAGATGATGACACGTCCTAAAAGGAAAAAAAGAAAATAATTGTGTCTTTAAATGTGCAGGAAGAATTTAACAGTGGAGTGAACGGCCCTCTTGTTTCTATTACACGGAGGCCTTTCCTTAAGCAGACACCTCGTAATTACTTGGTTCAAAAAAATTTCATTATTATTTTTATGACTTCATAAAACATTTCAACAAATTTAGATAAAATTATGTCAGTTACAACCCACATCTGTCAGTTGTGTTCACTATACCATGCAACATGCTTAAGTTACTTACTAACCTTTTTACTGTGTGGTGTTGAAATGCTACTTCTCAGATGGTTTGGCTATTTTTTTTTGTAGCACATCTCTCCATCTGGGTTTCTCCATATTTCATTTAATCATCTACAGCAGCTAGGCAAGCACAGCTTTTCTGCTTCTGCTGACCTACAGCACTTAAAATAAAGTTGTGAGCACAGAGTTTTGCTTTGCCTTAGGAGATCTGCAAAATATTTTGGATGCCCTCCACTTTTCAAAATTTACTTGTGGTACAAATAAAGTAGTTAGCTAGTATTTCAGCTAATCTTAATGAGCGGTTACAGCTTGTTTATAATTTCTCTGTGTGTTTCCCACTCTCTTGTTCTTGTGTTCAGAGATTAGCAGTTAAATAAGGTTAGGAATATATTTTGGTTATTGTCAGAAAAACAAAAAGATTTGCAAATTATTTATGACCTAAAGTATGTTTGATTGAAAATATGACAAAGTATGTCACATACCAGTAACACATTTCAAAAAAGTTGTGAAGATTTATGACTTTGTTGTTTTATTATC
>OMLM01009651.1:0-10425 GCA_900302695.1 Helostoma temminkii | reverse complement strand
CACATGACATCTATGGTGGTGTAGATGGGCACAAAAAACAGCAGTTTACAAACATGGTTGCTCACCTGTAACTGCCTTGGAATCTCTTGCAGACAATAGTGTAGGAAAACAGTGGGTCAGAACATTGTTATGAAAAGTCCAACAAAGACCACAAACACACAAAGACATAAAAGCATTTAGTTAAATAACAAAAAAGCATCAAATAAATCCCAAAGATTTTGTTGATCCCCTGACTGATTCTCTAGCACCACCCGCAGGTCATTTTGGCACAAAACGTGGTACACACGGATGGTTCCCAGATAAAATATCCTTTTCAGACCAATAAACTGATTTCAACACGCTCCAACATAAAGTACTAACTAATGAATACTCTCCCCACGCTGGTAATTAATTTCTATGTAATTTGTATCAGATTAGTTAGATTTTCACGTGTAAATAAACTAATTTCAAACACTACCATATGTTACCTGCTCCATTCCAGTAGGTGGCGGTGTGGTTTACCATCAAATCTGAGGACGAAGAAGAAATCACGGAAGCACATGGTTTTCACATCCAGTCTAGAAATGTGCTAATCTGAACATAGGTGGATATTCTCAGCTTTGTTTTGTTTTAATAGTCAGACATAAACACAGTCGCTGAACCGTGCTGACTGTGAAATATTGTAGTGTTCTGTTTATTTGTTAAGTTATTGCAGCCAAGTGTAATTAAGTTTCAACATGGTTCGAACTAAAAGGTGAGTCCAGCTAAAGTTAGCTTCTGCACGTTTGCTTTTTTATGTAAACACAAGTATTTCTGCCTCTCTGCTATTTCATTGTGCTCATTAACACTTAGGGGTTACAGCAGTATGTGGATATTAAAAGTTTAATCAGTCAATTGTCAGTAGCCCCAATCAATAAAGCTGATGATCTATGAGAGTTAACGTTGAAGGATACAACATCATCTGACTTCAAACATCTAACTCGTTTCCATTTCTTTCCTGGATCTGTTCAGGAGTAAACCGCTGCAAAAAAGACCAAAAAAGAAAGAAGAATATGGCGAAGATGACCCTGAAGCCTACAAGGGCATGCCTGTCCCTGACAAGGTAAGTGAGCAGCTGGTTCAGGGTAGCTGCACATGAAATGATATCACTAAGTTTAAAATGCAATATGACTAAATAAATGTGAAAGTGCCTGGTGGCTGACTACAGCTCCTGTTATAGATCTGATTCAGTCATAGTTTTTAGACCATAACAAAGTCACATACTATACTTCAGATATCAGCTGATTGACCATCTGAAAAATACTTTAAAGTGCACTAACTGAATCTGGATCTTTTAGAATCTCGTAGTATTATGAATATGAGAAATATGTTTACCGCGGATTATATTTCAACCATGAGTTTGACAGTAAATAAAACGCTAGCTGCAAATCTAAATAAACAAATGTTAAAATCACGTTCTCTTTTTAAAATGTTCCTTTGTTAAAACCATGGTTTTGAAGTATTGGTTATGGTGTGTTATTGTATACAGATTTTACCATTACAAAGGTTGCAATGCAAAGATAAAATGTGTGTTATTATACTTTATGAATCGAACAGAAGTGTAGTAATTTGTAGTAAAACAGGGCACGTAAAAATATCAATTCTAATACTGTCTACCTTGTTCTTCATTCAGATGTTTCTGTCAATACTTTCACAATCTTTATACAACATTCAAATATCAAAAGAAATGTGAGCGATATGGGCACAAAAAGAACTACTAGTATTATGGATGTGAAGCCTGGTCAGAAAACGATACATTCACAAAAATCTATCACTTCCCTACATTACTGTTACTAAGGTCCGGACACTGAACGGACTTGCACTTGCAGCACACAGCAGGAGAAAGTGAATAGTGCCTTCTCACTTGGGAAAATAGCTCATTTGATTGTGGTGAGAGATGGTGGGTGGAGTGTGCAGGAGGCATGATGTAACACAAAAAGTACACAGCAGAAATAAATAATGTTTTGTTTACAGCACATCAAAACAGAACCAGTCACATGATTAGAAATGATGCATATGTATATAACGGCAGTTTCCTGATAGAGAGAAGCGAGATACAACAACAGAAAGCCTGGTAAATATTCCCTATATTTTCTGGTGTTGTAATGAGCGAATCGACTGAAAGTGAATGCCCACTCGCTTGCTGTGAATACTTCTGATAATTACCTGCTGTGTTCACATCTCGACCCACACGAACAACACAGAAACTTTGTACTAAGGGGCTGGCAGGTTAAAGTCTGTTTAGTGTCTGGGCCCATTATTTCCCAAGCATCTTACATATGTTACAGCCGCTTCACTTTAATCTCACTATGATATATTTGATAGTCCAGCTCAAATCAATCAAATCAACTATCCATCAACAAAGCGTCACCACAACTCTGCTTTAGTGGTGTTTGATCACGTCTCCTCTCTGCCTTTCAGAAGTCATCACAGTACACGAAGGACAAAATTGACGAATTTCACGATGAAAAGATTGCAGTAAGTTTAGCTCAGCAGTTTTTTCTTTGGTATTTGTGCTGTTTCTATGTTCTCTGAATTTTTTTTATTTCGTAGAAACTTCTTGCACGAGGCATTCAAGAAGAGAGTGGTTCAGAGGAAATAGACGACGAGGTAATGCCCCTTTTCCATTGTTTATGTTTCTTTTGATTTGCTCAGAAATTTCAAAAACTCAAACCTATAATATTTCGCAGGAGGAAGTGATGGCCCTCGATGATTCTGAGTCGGAGGATGATGATGAGGAGGAGGAAGAGAATGATGAAGAGGCAACAGATATGGGGAGTGACCTAGAGGGAAAAAAAGAGGAAGGTAAAAATAAAACCAGCAGTTTTTGCACAGGATTAGTTTACGGTGGAAATATCATATT
Organism: Helostoma temminkii; assembly: GCA_900302695.1. Classification (NCBI taxonomy): domain Eukaryota; kingdom Metazoa; phylum Chordata; class Actinopteri; order Anabantiformes; family Helostomatidae; genus Helostoma; species Helostoma temminkii. The sequence goes on along the minus strand of OMLM01009651.1, from coordinate 7,544 downwards.
AAACTGTAACTTGTTTTTAGACCTTCCTAATGAAATGGCATGGGGCACCAAGAAGAAGATGTATTATGACTCTGATTATGTGACCATCAGTAAGTGTTTTTTATCTCCAGCAATTTTATACAATTAGTTGTAATTTTGTTGTCTGTTTGGCTAATGTTTGCTTATGCAATTGTCATTAAAGAGGGGAAATCACAAGAAGAGTTGGAGGCAGAGGAAAAAGAGGAAGAAGAAGAAGCTAAGAATGTCCAAAAACGTTTAGCTGCAAATCTGAGTGAGGAGGATTATGATCTAAACCTTTTTCAGGTATTTTTTTATTGTAAATCTCTGCTATGCAACTACGTAATGTCACGAGTGGTTATAATGATGTTTGGGAATTGTGTCAATGTGTTCTCTTTGTTATTTGTGTTGTATTGGATCTTTTCTGGAAGTGGTCCTTTTCTTCTTCTTCCCTTTCTTTGATCAGAGAGATGCTGTAACAGGCAAAACTATTTCACTCTGGGATTAATAAAGTTTTTTTTGTTGTTGTTGATTTTTTGTTGTTTTTCTTTGTCTAAATACAGGAATTTAGTGTAGAGAAGAAAGATGAAAAGAAGACTGTGGAAAAAGAGGAGAGGATTGTGAAAGATCTGAAGCAGATGTCTCAGAAAGAAAAAATGAAACTTCTAAAGAAGGAATCACCAGAACTGCTGGAGCTCATTCAGGATTTCAAGGCAAAGGTAAAACACACACACACACGATTTATTGAACCTAATATATGTCCACAGTTACAACAGCATCAAACACACCTGAATTATTTCTGCCTGTGCAGCTGTCTGAGCTGAAGGATGAGCTGCAGCCTCTCATACAGATGGTGAAGGACGGGAGGATCCCAGCAGGAAAAGTGAGTCCACTGAATTGAATTTCTCACTGTCAATTATCCACCAGGTTTTAAAACTGAACTATGTAGTAAGGTCAAACAGAGACTCTGTGGAACATCAGAGACTGATTGCTTTGAGACGGTTATAAAAATAGTAAACATACATATTTCACTCACTCAGAGCTACAAAATGCAGGTTTTAGGAGTTAAGTTAGCAGTGAGACTCAAAACCAAGTCACTGCTCTTCCCGACTGTTTAGGTATAAGTCACTATATTAAATTACAATAAATAAACTACACAAGTCAAGCAGAAATAATCAAACCTAATTAGTTTGATCTTCACAATAGAATATTTTTGCACTATTGCCAGACTATTCAATAAGCCTGGGTCACTCTTTCCACAAGCTTTACCTATGTTTTGGAACATATTTTTACTAAAAGATATGAAAGATGCATACTCTACTGTAGCTTTACCTGGGGGCTGTATTAGCTATTCTACTTGATTTTATACATTTTATAAAATCAAGTATATAGTGTATGTGTGTGTGTATGTATGTGTGTATATATATATATATATATATACTCAAATATGATTAGGCTGTGTAAGATAACTGTCAACCCAACCACAGTTAATGCTAATGTGTGTGTGTTGTTGTTGCATTGTTATGACAATACAATTTGTATCATCTACTTTTGGTCCTGTTTTTCAAAGGGTGCTGACTACCTCAAGACAAAACAGCAACTTTATCTCAAGTAAGTTATACTTTCATTGCAGTTCAAGTTCATGCCATTGTTTTTGTGTTGGATAATGACTAACATTTGTTTCTGATGCAGTTACTGCACAAACATCAGTTTCTACTTGGTGCTGAAAGCAAAACGAATCCCGGCTCATAACCATCCTGTGATCGAACGGCTGCTCACCTACAGAAATGTAAGGTCACATACTACAGAAAGCTGCATATGTACTGTTTTGATAGCTTCCTGATGTGCACCACTGTTTTTTTGGGAGGTAGTAACTGGTTGGGTCACAGTGTGGACATAGTTAATCATGAAATATCTCCTTCATACACATCTACCTACAGCTTATTAATGAACTGGGAGCTGTAGACTCTCGGCTTGCACCAGAGTTTCGCAGGCTGCTTGCTGATGAAGAGAAAGATAAGGCCACCATCAAACCAGCAGAGGCAAATAAAACCAAAGTCTCTAGCAAAAAGTCAAAGGTGGGATCCTCCATTCACAAACCCAACCAGCATCTTCAGTTTGAAATTCGCTCATGTTGAACATGAACTTGGACGCTAATAGATTCGTGGTCGGTTGCAGGATTCTGGAGAAACTATGTCTGAGGTGGAGGAGGACTCAGACTCTGACCTGGATGAGGAGGCGGCTTTGCGTTTCTACAGAGACATGGAGGAGCGGTTGAAATTGAAGAGGAAGGGCAAAGACCCAGAAGCTGAAATGTAAGTATAATTTGAGTCTTCAAATGGCTGTTAGGTTAAAATCAACACAAGGTCTGATATATTATCACTTGGTTGCAGGTTGGAGGAGAATGAAGATGTGGAGGATGAACTGGACCCAGATGCTAAGAGAGGAATCACTTACCAGGTACTGCAGTGCAGCCACTCACAAGCTCACATTGGTATTAACGGTCATAATATGTTTCAATATTCATCATCCCTAATAATTATAGTGTGTAAGACTTGTGGAGCCTCTGTTCACGTGGACTAACACTGAAAATAAACTTAGTAGGTAGCAGAAGGGACATGAAAAATGGTTTGACCCATGTGTGTCTGTGAGGAACTGTGAGTAAACAAGGGAAATACAAATAGTGAAAATATGTAAACCCTGTAAGAAAATATGGGCCATACACCACATCAGTGAGTCCTACTCTTCTCAGCCATTTCCACGTGATGTGCATCGAGTGTGCACTCGTAGTGGTGGCTGGTTTGACCATGTAAAACACACTGCAGCTTATTTGACATCAGTGATGGCTAGATAAAGATGTGTCACTCATATCAATTCATACATCAGGTAATTCCATCATAACAGGCCCATAATAGGCCTGGCCCACAGGGGGGAAGTTTGTTTAATCTAATAATATGATGGTCATATTTATTGCTTTTGTTGTCGAATAACACAAAATCACATAATTGCATAATAAATTACAATTGCAAAATTGCTTTTTAAAAATGCAATTAGATTATTTTCCAAAATTGTTCAGCACTGTTTTGTTATTTTACTCATGTAGATAGAAAATGTTAATATGTTTCAGCTGCGTAGGCTAGCTGAAATGTTACTCTGGTAAACTGCTTTGGACACTATTGGTGCTGTGTTATGTAGCACAGTGAAGGAGCAGTCGGCATTTTGTTTTGTGTATTTACAGTGATTAGCATATGAAGCATATGTGCAGTGGTACCCAGATAAAAGTACTATTAATTTGTAAATCTGGTGATACTATAAGGACTTTACACACATAATGGTTACTTAAATGTTTGTCATATTTAGCATCTTTGTATTTTGTTTATAGACCAGACAGGTCCAGTACAGACAGGTCTGTACTCATAAAATAAAATTTTATGATACACCAACAACCTAGAATTGATAATCCTAGATTAAATTGTGATTTTAAAAAAAAACTAGTTTGCATTTGGTCTTGTATTAGTACAGGACTCCCCTATATGTCTATCTATTAATATTTATCTATTATATCTCAAAAGAGGGTCAAATATATATTTTTTTAACAGGAGGTCACCACTAGATAGATGCTGGTAGATGTATGCTAAACTGTGCAATTTCTCACCTTCCATGAAGGGATTTCCCCTCACTGCTGCTCACATCTTTTAATATTCATTATTAACTTTTTCAAGGCATCGATTTACATGCCAGAAAAAGTGCGCTACCTAAACTCTATTATATTTTAATATATAGTGCTCCTTATAATGTATTGAGGTCATGCGATCCATGCCACACAAATACACACCATTTTTAATTCCTTGTGCATGTGACTGTGTGTTCTGTATATTATGACAGTTGGATTAAAAATAAAAATTACAGTATATTACTGTGCTTGCAGTGTTGCAAAATATCAGTGTACTGAATTGTAACCCCTGTAGTGATATGTATCATATTGCCAGATTCTTGCTAATACACAGTCCTAGACACTTCTGTACCTTTATTCTAACTGTGTCTCTACCAATTCCACAGATGGCCAAGAACAAGGGGCTGACACCAAAGAGGAAGAAAATTGATCGTAATCCCAGAGTCAAAAACAGAGAGAAGTTCAGACGAGCCAAAATCCGCAGAAAGGGACAGGTTAGTATCCCATACACTGATGATTTTCTTTACACTGTTGAAGTGAAGCATAAAGCATCGAGAACGTGTCTGGCTCTTTAGTTTGAATCAAGAATTTGTTTTCACATACATTCCCACTATCAATAATGACACTGTTCCTATTTGCCAGGTCCGTGACGTCCGTCGGGAGGAGACCAGATACGGTGGAGAACTGTCTGGTATTCGCGCTGGTGTCAAGAAGAGTATCAAACTTAAGTAACCAAGAGAGGATCCAAAGTGTAGCATTGGCATTGAAAATAATGCCAATATACTGTACTTGTGAATCTTTATTATTTTTAACTGTATTATTCAGCTGTATGTAATTGTTTTAGAAAAGACATCCAGGTTTTCTCTCCTGTATTACTGCACAATGCAAATAAACACTTGATAAAAACCTTGATAAACTGTACATTGTCCCTGTGCAAAAGCAGCATTATAACCTCAGAGGCCCATTGTAGAATGGGTAAAAGGTAATGGGACGGCATGATTTCTTTATTTACAATTATAACTAAGGTTAGGCAAACATTCAGTATATTGAATATACAGTAATTTGTCAACAGAACAGGCAAGCAAGAATTTCAGAGGTCCAGGATCAGGTGAGATCACAGACATAACTTAGAGAAGTGCCACTGTCTCAAACATGCCGATGTTTGCTGTCAACCCACTTGTTGACTTATGAATTTGTTGTGTGCTAATGTGAGGCTGCTCACTATCCTCTCCTCGATCTCTATGTCATTCTTCACATCCTCTTCTGTGAGGATTAGCTCAGCCTGACTCTCAGGGGTCACCACCACTACATAACCGCGTCTAGAGTCCAGTACGTTGGCCACCACTACCTGGTGCCTGTAGGTGTCCAGAGCCCGCCGAGCCTTGTCCAGCAGGATGGTTGCATCTGTCTCCAGTTTAAAAGATACAACAAATGCCTGAGGTGCCCAATCCTTCACCAGTGGGGACAGTATCTTAGGTACCATATTCAAACTGAGCTGAAAGAGACAAAAAGGTACAGAAATTAATAAAAGTGAATGTTTATTAGCCATGCTAGCAGCACTTAAAGTCTGTACTTAAGCAAAGAACTACTTGAGAGTTAAATGTCAACATACTAAAGTGCTTATGGTAGTCTGGTATACTCTCCCATGTTCATATTAGACACATTAGTTCTGCAGGTATTAAAAGTGTAGGATAAATTCAAATCTGGATTAGATAATGTCACTTTATCAAGCAACAATTTGTTGAAGAGAACACGAATGTTCAAAATTCCATTACAATACATCCAGTATTTATTATTTCACAAAAAGGGGAGTCTTGAATGTCATGGCATCCAGTTGACATACAGTATTTAAATCTGGAGGTAGACTGACCAAAAGACCAGTACTAATATCCCTCAGGTTGTGCTGCAAGAGCACAATAAAGGAAATGCTGAATGTATAACACTGCTCTCCTTGTTTTTTTCACTTACTTGGAGAGGTCCATTAGAAGACTGGATTTTGTGTTCAGGCATCTCTGATGCTGGGATATAAAAATCAGACACAGCTGCAGCCAAGTAAAACATGGCCTTGGGACCTAAGTGCAGAATAAACATTTGAGAACAAGATATAAACAATATGTTCGATAAGAACTACAACTTCAGCCTGTAAACTGTTGTTAATTTGTACCTATTGCACTGAGTGACTGAGCTGCTGCTTTGAGTAGATGCAGGTACTCTGACAGAGTGCTGAACTCAATGGGCAGCAGAAGTCTGCTTTCTTTCACTTCCTGGTATCGCTTCAGCACTTTGGCAATGTTCGGAAGCACCTGCTGATTTACCACCACTTCACCAGTGTTCCCCGACTCTTCTTCTCCACTTCTGAACTGAAGGGCATCCAGCATGTTTACGGTTGAGAACATACGAGTGTAGGGGTAGAGGGAGCGATGCCTGTGTAGGAAGATGACAGCGTAGCCAGAGTCTATGAAATACTCTGCCGAGGAGGCTCCTCGTCTGCCACTGCTGAAGTTGTCAAGGAAGCGAACAGTGCGGGACTCCAGGGGTACTTTGGTGCCTCCTGATGTGATGAGAACCACCCTGTGGCCTGCTGCTACGTGATGCGCAGCAAAAGCAGACATCTTCTCTTTGACCTCATCAACGTGGGAGGGAACAGCAAATTCTTCAGCTAATTTCCCATCAGTGAAAGTTATTCTGGGTTCAGCCATTACCTGATGAGAGAGAGAGAGAGAGAGAGAGGGCAACATCAGGAAAGTGGATATAATATAATGTAGTAGAGATGGACACTGTGAGTCACATATGTTTAAAGCGTTTAAGCATCTGCAGCCAAATAAAACCTGCCATTGAATCCCAGAGCAGACTTGACTCACTTGAAAGGGATTTCACAGATTAATGATTTAATTAAAAAACTGACTATGTCTTCATGAACATGGGCGAAAGAGTGTAGGAGTTTGGAGTGGCAGATAAATCTCCTCATACCTAAATATGAAAAAGCCAGAAAAATAAATAATCTTAAGGTATGAGAATATTAAACAATAAGGGGCTAAAAAACACTAAAGTTATATGGCAGATAAAATAAGAACTGAGAGGTCAACCCAGTCATCATTTAGGATGCCTTGAAGGTTGACAAACGCAAATTGCAAAAACCACATTATTAAACGAAGTATTTTGTAAGATTTAGAAAATGGAGCAGAAATTGCACAAAATAAACAACCAATATGTGACAATAGGAAACAAAACGATCCCAAGGGCAAAAAAATGCTTAGGGACATGTTATGAGCACTGTTCAACTTGAGATGGAGCATGGCAAATTTAAATGGGATTTCAAACTACATTAAGTTGGAAAGACATGTCTGGAGTCTAATTCTGGTCCAGTAGGAGATCCTGCACAGTGAGATGTGGAGAGTTAAGCCTGCATTAAGCAAACATTAAGAATCTGTCAGTGATTTTAAATAAACATGTTATTAGTGTATATTTTGCTAAGAGAGGTCATTTATATTATGGCATGGACATATAGATTTTATTTTAAGATTTTCTAACCCTTTTTTTTACTGAAAAACATATCAGAAGCAAATCACTACTCATCAAATCAAAGTGTTTTAATATATCTTCAAACATGTCTGGAGAGGGTGGCTTCATTTTTTTGCTGAAACTGTGCGCTGTAATTTATGGCTCTGTTCAGATGAACAGCCCCACAAGTTGAAACACTTTCTGCGCTACACTTTTAAAAATAAAAAATAGAAATCAGAAATCACAGGATAATGCTAATCCTTACATATTATACTCGTATTTTTTTATCTAACAGGTCAACCTCAACCACATAAATTCATACAGCCTCATATCTGGCAGCTGACACGCTACAAAAAGCCCAAACAACAAACAT
>OMLM01009650.1:0-10477 GCA_900302695.1 Helostoma temminkii | reverse complement strand
TGTCAATATTTGAATTAACTGAAATCTATGCATCACTAAATGAAAATAGGCTGCACCAAACAAACTATTTAAACATAAAACATTTAGCGTTTATTAAGTAATTAATGTCCTTCGCCAGAATTATGAAAATTATCGCTGTTATCAAACATTTACGCCCAGTAGTTTGTCAGAAGGACATTATCTAGTTTTATGTCCAATAAAGCACATACAGTGAACATAGAGTAGGTGTTTTATGATTGATGCATTGTTTTCATAACAAAGCAGACAGGCTCACAGTCTACTAGTCTCTGACTGGTCTATGACCTTGGATGTTATTGATGTCAAAAAATAAGCCTTTTATTATAATTTATATCTTATTAATTTATATATTATATCTCTATATATATTGATTGTCCTTCAGGTACTGCTGAACCGCAGGATGACAAGGGCCACTTTGAATACAGCATTCTTATTCTGGACAGAAAAGACAGCTGGTTTGGAGTTGGCGTCCAGAGAATTGTTCATATCAAGGTATAAAGACCGTCTCTCAACAGCGGCAGTGGTCTAGGTCAAGTCTATCACCAATTTAAAATGCAGTTCTTTCATCACTAAACATTTGCTTTCACAGTCGTTCAAACCTGTTTTCAGGTGATCTCAACAACACACATGAAATCCAGGTGGAACAACAACCCACAGATGACCATCAGAGTGTTAACAACATAAAGCAAGTTCAGTTGCCACTCAACAGCACCTACAGCACATTCAGAAAAAATGATACACAGTACTAAAACAGGTCATATCCTTTCAGTTTTTGTTATGCTGTGGTATAGTGCATGTGTGTGTGTGTGTGTGTGTGCGTGTGTGTTTGGCTTTCTCTTTCTCTCTGAGATTGTGGGTCTGAACAGAATGTCAAGCACACTAAAAACACACACTAACTAATTCAACTTTCAATGTACTCCAGCGACACAAGCATGAATGCTTTCGTCATTATTCAGTAATCACAAGCAGCAGGTAGCTCTGCACACATCTTTCTTGCTTTCTCTCTCTCTCTCTGTCTCTCTCTCTCTCTCTCTCATACACACACAGCCACCACTACACCCACACAACCAAATTGATGGGTAATAAAATAAGTCAGGAAGATAGACACAAAGCAACATAGATATGAGAAATATAAGTGACTCAACCTTTTTATTATGTCACATGTGAGCTTAAAAGAGCTGAATGTGGCACTTGGACACCCCGTGTGAGAGGCACTAAACACGCGACCATCTGGGAAGGTTTTTTATCTGACTCTGGTGCACATCAGAGCCACAGATATAAGCGGCAGGGTTTTGGGTTGCAATTGTTCAGGGACTGACATAACCTAACCTGCTCTCATATATGTGGATCTGAGTGTTGTTTTGAAACACTTATGGTGTCAAAGAAATAGAAGATAATGGCTATGCTCAGTTTCTGAAAAGTAATTTTATAAAAAGGACTCTGACATCAGGAAGATAGAGTGAGAGCTGAGGGAATCTCAATTTGTGGTATTAAATGGAGTTGGATTCATCTTCAAATGTTGCAAACCAGAGATTTGTTCAGAAATATAATTTTTCATTCTTAATAGCAAGGTATAGGCCTCGAGTGCTTCCATCAGAACTATCTGGGTAGTACAAGCAGTGGGTTGAAGAAGTATTTTCTGCAGTGCAGTATAAGAATGTTCAAGTGAAGGTTTGAGTGTCTTGAGATGTTACTTCACAAGAGAGGCTAAGATGGAGAGTGAGGTCAACATGACCAGTAATACAGGAGTTGTACTGTACCAGACTGTTGGAGAGAAAAGGGGGCTGAGTCTCAAATTAACAATTGATCTTCAGTATATTCCTGTCCTCACCTATGGTTAAGAGCATTTGGTAGTGACTTAAAGAATAATTTCAAGGACAGAATGAATTTGTTCTTCACAGATCCATTTGGTTCTGAAGACCCAAAACTCAAATAGAAGGAGCTAGTTTAGGTTTTCTGGGTAGGAGAAAATGTATACAATGTGCACACCCATGCACGCATTTAAGGTGGGTTCACTGTGTCAATATACTGCCTCACCGTGCTATATCAAAGTACCAAACTGGCGTCGGTGGTTAGTGCTGAACCTCCTTTAAACTGCCTCAAGAGGTAGCGTCAGAGGGAAAGCAAGTTTGCCCTGCCGTCTGTGCAAAAGAACCAAGGCAGGGATGGGACGGGGCTGAAATATTTGTGACAATTTATTGTGAGACCAGGTACTTACATACATATATACACATACATCACAGGAAAAACATCATGTATAACATCATTTAAACTCATCTTTAAGTACAGTTGTCACACATTGTGTTCAGTATGTAAAGGATGACAGTTAGGTTCCACTTTGCATTTACATTTAGTCATTTGGCAGATGCTTTTATCCAAAGTGACTTACAAATGAAAAACGTCTAAAAGAAAAAATGTTTGAGAGAATACATTGAAGATAAAGATAAATATATATATATTTATTTTGTTTGTTTGTTTGTTTTTAATTTCAGGAACACGTGAAGTGACATGAACTATTTTTGGAAGAGTTCTGTTTTCAACAGTTTAAGAGATTTAGAAAGTTAGGGAGTCTCGCACAGGTATGATGTGCAACTAGTTAAGGAACGCAGCAGAAGAAGGTGTTCAGTTTTACAGTGACGCAGCCCAACCAGTCATGTATTATTATGCTTAACAAACCCCAGTCTTACTCCAACTTTAACTTTATCCAGTAACTTTTTTCTATTCTAGAGCTGCATGTGGTAATAGTCAGAGAGTTTCTATTCTTCTAGTTCTTCTACTGTGTTTGAGTCAAAATCATGTCTTCAATTAGTAAAACTAGCAAAAACGGGTTCATCCATCCAGTAATGTTGTAAGGTGATATGTCACATCGGACGTCATGTTAAAGTGCTGTAGTAATGTACAACACTAGCTTAGACATGCTGAAAGATGAATACAGAGAGAGAAACCTGACAAAGACAAAAAAGTGGAGGGAGAGCAAAACAGAGACAGGAAACTGAGGGTAGAATACAGAAGAAAGTCAAATAAAACAAACCTCATTTAAGTTTTAATTTTGCTGAGACATTTAGAGAGACAGCAGTCACTTACAGAATCCATTGTGACATTTAATGCGACTCTATGAGACACAGCCATCTGAAACAAATGTGAAATGAAGCCCCAGTCCGTAAACATTTCTATTCTTAAGCCCAGACCATTCCCCTTTTTTATTTTTGAAAATTACTGGTATATTATTTCTGTGGGAAATTTAAATATCAAGTCTAATAACTGTCTCTGGACAGCTTGCTGCCACTCAGATTTCTGATTTGCATGACAACAGGAAAAAGGAACTCAAGAGGGATACAGGCAGATACAGACATTTCTCATCTGATTAATGGAGTCACAAATTACCCAGGGAAATGCTAGCACTGTGCACTTCAATGACTCATTCAAAAACTCTTGAAAAACCTTTAGTTTACAGCAAACATTCAGAACACATTCAAAATCCTCTACAACGTCTCTCTTCTACTTTATGTGATACTTTATTTACACATTCCAATAGCTGTGGTAAATTAACTTTTGTTTATTTGTGCTTTGCAATTTGTTTGTCATATTGAAATGTCTAATGTTTGCCGTGGGAAAAATTATGAAAATTAATTCAGCAGAGACTGGTGTTAGACTGTTCTTTTAAACCTGATGTATATCAAGCTCTTACCCTCAGAAGCAGAAACATTTCATATAGTACAAAGCAGCTGTGTTAAGATCAGCCATATTAATAAATCAACACAGACCACAAACATCTTATTTTTCCACATTATACATTACCTTTAGAGCAGACATGTCAAATGGTTAGATTAAATATTTTATTTACATTTTAATCAGACTATTTCATTATTTCCCTGCAGTTGCTGCTGCTGTCAATAAAATTACTAAACAAATGATGATGTTGATGCTGCTCTGGGCTGCAGCAGCAGAGCTTATTTTACATTATTTATCTGAATTAACGTTTCAACTGACTGTTCCTCGTGTGCTCTGTGTGCTGTGCTTGGCCCCAAAATACACAGACAGGCAAAGTCTGTCAATTGTCAAGTCTGTCTATTGTAGCGCTAGTCATAGAAAATTGAGAGATTGTTCAGTCTCTCAGGTGTGTCTCTTGCTTGCTCTCTCTCACTAAAATAACTCAAGTTGTCTATTTCACAAATAACAATCAGCAAAGCCAAGTGACAAAATGTTTTAGCATGGTAAATCCATGTTCTTCTCAATATCTCACAGAATTAATTTTCAGGAACAACAATAATTTTTTTAGTCATAATTCATATGAATTAGAAAGAATATGCAGTAAACAATCAACATGCAAGACATATGCCTGCAAGACACATTATCCAAAGACTATTAGTCAAAACTAAAGAAAAAACGCATATTCACAGCTGATAGAAAGTAACACAATTCATCAATCAACAATCAACCTTTTTCCATTTACAAAAGTTGACACTTCAGAGTTGCTTTTTCCAAACAAGGATCAAGCTGATTAAATGTCAAGTATTCTATAAATATCTTTTGGGTTATTTTATGTTTATTTTTCTGCAATTATACAGGAATCACTGTTTGACCTAGAAATGTTTCTGAGTTTTTTGTGTATTTTGTATTTGGACAGACAGGATCCGGGAGCTGGGGAGCCCAGGGCAACCTGAACCTGGAAACCAGATGCGGCAGCCATGAAAAGCAGGGGGTCCTGGGCGATGGACCCAGAGGTGACAGGCATGGAGCTGACAGGTGTGGAGTCCAGAGAGCTCAGAGCTTGTGGCCTGGAGGCAACAGATGTGGAGACTTGAGAGGCCTGGGCAGATGGCTATGAGGTGACTGGCACCCCGGAAACCAGGCTGGAGGCCTGGCGATGAGACCCCTCCGGTGGCCCGTAAGGACAGCAAAGTGGAGCAACATTGGCAGTGTTGAGACTCCTCCAGGGGTCGGGAATGACGGCAGACTGGATACTATCAGTGACAGCAAGACGTCCAACAGTGATGGCGGTGGAACATCTCCAGAGGGAGCAGGAGAAGGAGCGGTAATGACGCCACTGCTTAATCTGGGATCGCAGACAGGAGCCAAAGGAGCAACAACCTCTGTGTCTAGCTGCCCCAAGACAGAAGCAGAGTCCACAAAGGGTGGCGGAAAGGTGCAAACCATGACAGCATGTATCAGTCTCAGTCTTGATGTTGAGCTGCCCAACAGAGGGAGCCTCGGCCATGCAGCCTGAGTGAGAGCGATGACCCAATCATTGTCCCACAGAGGACCAGGAACAGGATTGATGATGATTCGTCATCCCAAGGGTGCTGATGTGACAAGGGCCCATAAGGGATCTGGGACAGGAGTTGGCAGGGAGGAAGCTACCAGTTCCTCCAACAGGTCAGGAGCTGTGCCACTCAGGAGTAGGGGCTGAAGAAACAGCCATGTCAACAAGACAGGAACAGGAGGTTGCTGTGTCAACAAGCCAAGGGTTAGGGTAGGAACAGGATGTGGCTGCATTGACGAGCACCGTTATCAGATACGAACGGAAGGTGACAACGTTGACGAGCCCGGAATCAGAAGAGGAACAGGAAATGGCTATGTCAACTAGTCTGGGTGCAGGACAGGAACGGGATGTGGCTACATCAATGAGCCTTGGGGCAGGACAGGAGGTGGCTACTTTGACGAAGCTGGGAGCAAAACAAGAAATTGCAGGGTGCCCGGGAACAGGTAGAGGAGCTGGAATGGGCTGGACTGGGTACGGGTACTGGAGCTGAGGCTGAAGTGAAGTCAGGTGTAGAAGCTGGACCTGGTGCTCAGCCAGGTGGTAGAACAGATACTGGTGCAGGAGCTGAGCCAGGTACAGGAACCGATGCAGATACAAAAGTTGGGTGAGGTGCAGGAACTGATGCAGGTACAAGAGCTCAGCCCAGAGCAGTACTGTTGCCAGTGCAAGGTCAGGTACGAGTAGGGTCCAGTGCATGAGCAGGTGCAGGATTGTGTGCCAGAGTAGGGTCCGGTGCAGGGTCAGGCCCAGGAGCTGGGTGCAGGTTCAGGTGCGGCAGCTGAACTTGGTGCTTGGTGCTGGTGCAAGAGCCACGGCTGTGGCTGGAACAAGTGCAATGACTGTGCACTGTCAGGTGTGGGGACTGAAGCAAGCGCTGGGTCAGGTGCAGAAACTGGTGCAGGAGCTGGTGACCCTCGCCGGGAGCGGGGAGAGAATCAAGCTCCAGTCTACCCCTTGTTACTTCATCTGAGGGGCAGGCAGGTTCCTCGAAAAATGTTGTTGGGTTTGAAATTGGTTTGACATTAGATATTACTCTGTAATTGTGAGGTAAAAAGTGCTTTACAATTTTACAGCCCATACTTTGCCTATTTGTAATTTAATTACCACTATATTCCAAAGTGTGTACTTGTTGGGTGGAAATTGCTCTGTAATTGTGAGGTAAGATGTGCGTCAACATTTTGTGTATTATAATTACCCCTCTATTAGAAAGGTATTAGTAAGTGGAAGTTGCTGTGCAGTTGTGAGGTAACTGTTATAATTAGTGTCTAATTAGCGCAGTGTACAGTAGTACAAATTTGGTAGTAGTATGAGAGAAACTTGTTTTGTATTGTGATGTATGTACAGTAATACTAATAAAATGTCGTGTATCAGCTCATGAGCATTCCATTTTTTGATTATATAATAATGTTATCATTAGGCAACATAAATCTCTGCAGTACTCAGTTTGAAATACGTTTGATTACTTTCCATACACTTAATATAACCCAAAAATATTCAACTTCTTATTCCATGGGTCCATCTCCATTACTTATTATTTCAGGTACATTTCTAACTTTTATTTCTTGCTAATTACTGGTCAATTACTTTTAAGTGTGTTTGTTGAAATATTGTTGTAAAACTACACTAATTTCCAGGTAAATGCAATAAATGTTTTTCATACTTGCTTTGTAATTTAATTACAATTTTGGGCAAATAACCTTACAATTATATTAAAAGTTAAAACTATTTTCACACTAATTTTGCTTCTTTCATTTAAATTGTGGACCAATTACTGGGTATTTAATATGTGATTAAACTATTGTAATTTACTAGGTTACCCTTACTTTGACTAATTACATAGCTGTGGTTATTAAGCATACTATAAGACTATAAGCATGTAAAAAACTCAATTGAAGAGACAATAAGAAGTAGACCAAGACAGTAGTAGTAAGCAGACCACAGTTTTATTAAGAGTGTTATAACAATTGAAAATATACCAACTTGAGATGTCTTTCTTTATGTACCTGGCGTTCTCTTGATTGTACCTTAAACCTATGTGTGCATATATATATGCATTTATGTATGCATGCAACTTTATTCTGTGCACCTATATTCTGTATATGTACAGCTATCAACCATAACATTATGACCACCTTCCTAATATTGTGTTAAACGCCTTCTGACTTGTACTTCACTTTGCTTTTTCGATCCAGTAGCTTAGCATTTAGCTCTATTATT
Organism: Helostoma temminkii; assembly: GCA_900302695.1. Classification (NCBI taxonomy): domain Eukaryota; kingdom Metazoa; phylum Chordata; class Actinopteri; order Anabantiformes; family Helostomatidae; genus Helostoma; species Helostoma temminkii. The sequence goes on along the minus strand of OMLM01009650.1, from coordinate 2,979 downwards.
AGCCATGGCCTCTCTGTCTACCTCCACTTCTTCTCCTCTGACCTGCTCAGTGTGCCTTATGTTTAGCTTCTCCTCAGCCTCAATTAGTGATAATGGTACCTGTAATAAGTGTAAGATATTTGCAGCTCTGGAGGCAAGGTTGAGCAGCAGGGATCTCAGACCGAAAAAAACAAGAAAAGAACAGGATAACAATAACAACAAGAAGCAACAGGCAGGCAGGCAGGTAGGTTGGATGGGACAGCAACTGAACACCCAGAAGACACAGCTTTAGGGTTGATGATACCTGCAGGAGAGAAAGAAAGAAAGCGCGAGAGAAAGAGAGAGAGAGAGAGAGACAACTACGGGAGAGGAAAGACACAAAGTTAATAGCAGGCAGTGGTGGCGTATGAGTAGATGGAGAAAGGCGGACGAGCTCGGTGTGTCTGTTTGTACTGTACTATATTGTACTCTAAATCCTGACTGGAAATCATCATACAGGTTATTCCTGAACAGGTGCTCAGCATTTTATAAATAAAGGGAAGATTGGATATCGGTCTATAGTTGGCTAAAATCCCAGAGTCAAAGGTTGATTTTTTGAGTAAGGGTTTAACTACAGCATGTTTAAAGGCCTGTGGTACATAGCCCATTAGTAAAGATGAGTTGAGATGAAACTGGAAAAAGGTGGCTTGGGTGGGGAGATCCTGCCCCAAGTGGAGGAGTTTAAGTATCTTGGGGTCTTGTTCACGAGTGAGGGAAAAATGGAGCGTGAGATTGACAGACTGATTGGTGCATCGGCAGCAGCGATGCGGTCGATGTACAGGTCTGTTGTGGTGAAGAGGGAGCTGAGCTGAAAATCTACGTTCCTACCCTCACCTATGGCCATGAGCTTTGGGTCATGACCGAAAGGACAAGGTCGCGGATACAAGTGGCTGAAATGAGTTTCCTCCACAGGGTGGCTGGGCGTACCCTTAGAGATAGAGCAAGGAGCCCGGTCACCCAGGAAGAGCTCAGAGTAGAGCCGCTGCTCCTTCACATCGAGAGGAGCCAGCTGAGGTGGCTTGGACATCTGTTTCGGATACCTCTGGGACGCCTCCCAGAGAAGACCCAAGACACGTTGGAGGGATGTCTCTCGGGAGGTCTGGGAATGCCTCGGTATTCCCCTGGAAGAGCTGGAGGAGGTGTCTAGGAAGAGGAAAGTCTGGGCGTCTCTCGTTAGGCAGCTGCCCCCGCGACCCAGTTCTGGATAAGCGGAAGAAGAGGATGATGATGATGAGTTGATCTGATCTAACATTAACATGCTGATTAAAGGTAACACGTCTTTGATCAGCCTAGTCAGGATGGGGTGTAAGAGACAGAGTGATGGTTTAGATGAGTTAATCAGTGAGATTAACTCAGCATGATCTACAGGCTAAGAAGTCTAAGAAAAATTGAGGTCTTATAAACAAATCTAAAGCTGTTGTACATCCAAGTTCATCCATTCCAGCTGCAGGGATGATCTCACCAATTGTTTCTCTAATGTAAAGATTTTATAAGTAAAAAAATTCAAAAAGTCATTGCTACCAAGAGTTAATGTCTGAAAATTCAGTTAAAAACTCAGAGTAAGGGACAGGAAGACAGTATAAATAACAGTTTTTGACTTTTCTAGTTGTGGTGTAAGATACTAAGCAAAGCTTCAAATTAGCAATAATTATGTTTAGGTCCAGGGTTGACTAATAAACCTGAGTGCTACATTGTTGCTACTCTTCCACTCCAAAGTGTGGTTCTAGGAACATGACACATTAATATGACTTGGGGGAGTTGACTCATTTAGACTAACATATTCATCCTGCTGCAGCCAGGTTTCTGTAAGACAGAATAAATCAGTCTGATGGTCACTTATCAACTGATTGCACTCAGGACTATGAAGTCCAGACACTAAATCAACTTGTGCGTTTACACACGCAGCACACAGCAGGAGAAAGTCTGGGTAAGTATGTTTTCTTACTCTGAGAACTTGTCAGTTTAGAATCACAATCAAAATCAAGTTTATTGCCAAGTAGGTTTTCACATACAAGAAATTTGTCTTGGTGAGTTAGTGCAAGATTTAACAATATTAACAAAAACCACAAGTTCAATGTGGGACACAAGATTCATCTGTTCATAAACATAAAATAGCAATATATACATTAGGTGTGTAAATATTTGCATTAATATGATGCTGTTGATTTCAGTGAGGGGTAGATAGTGCATGAGGCACGACGTGACACAAAAAGTACAAAGCAGAAATGAGTAGTGTTTTTTCGAGGTACTTTTCCATTCCATTTCCATTTTGTATATATATTATTAACCCACTAAATTTATTTGACAGCTTTAGTAAGTTTTAAGATGCAGATTATTAATACAAAATACTTGCTTGTTTCACATGTTTTCATATTTTTTATTAATTATCACAATTCTTACTTTGTCATATTTTTCAGTGTTTTAAGTTTGTAGCACACATAGGAAATGAGTTCCAGAGGTGGGTAGTAACGCGTTACATTTACTACGTTATATTTACCTGAGTACATTTTTGAAAAAAATATATTTCTAAGAGTAGCTTAACTATAACATGGTTTTTACTTTTACTTGAGTTGATCTGTAAACAAGAACTGCTACTCTTCTGCCGCTACGGCTGCATTCGACTCATTACTTTTTATTCTACACATTAGATATTCTTTTTTTTTTTTGCCAGAAAGGGGGCCGTAAGTGGATCTACCATAATACTGTGTTGCACCTATCAGATGTAGCTACAAAAATCACATGACTCAGTTTTGCCAATCAGGCATAGCAACAATAATCATGTGACTCTGTTTCGCCAAACAGACATAGCCATGCAGTCACATGACCAAACACAAACCATTGCGCATAGTGCACAAAGTCTCCACATGTAGGTAATGAAAAACATGTTAATAGCAGAGGCAAGTGACTCCAATACTAAATTGAAGAGGATGAAGACCTATGGACTATACAAAAGTGATATAT
>OMLM01009649.1:0-10400 GCA_900302695.1 Helostoma temminkii | reverse complement strand
TTATTTGCATTGTAGTTTTGGTGTAATATCCTCCCTCTTGCAGATTAGAACTCCTGTTGTGTGAAAGAGTAATAACGTCCGGACCTGATTCTCCAGACATTGAGGTTAATGTGTAAAAACTGCTTTATTTTCTTAATCCTTCTCTTCCTCAGGGCGTCATTCCCACAGCACAGCGAGCAGCCATTGTTGTTGGGGTGGAACTTCCTGTGTATGACATAACAAAGAAACACCTCCTTCGCTCTGGCCTCATGGGAGACACCATTTTGGCACATTTCATGTAAGTTTATCTATTCATTCCCAACTGTACCTGTCAGGTATTATCATCTGAAGTAATATTTTGATTACATTTGATTACATTTAAACAGCTTGCCCTCTATTGATTTAGCATGTGGCAGCTGCTTTTACAGTGCAGAGCATGACAGCATGTTTGACCAGTAGGCAGCTTTTTAAAAGGCTGGACATTTAATATGTGAATACATCTTTGAAGATGTTCATTAACATTTTCAATATGTGTATGTGTGCGCAGTTCAAGTTTTACTTGTGGCTTGGCGGGGGCACTGGCCTCCAACCCTGTAGATGTGGTCCGGACCCGAATGATGAACCAGCGAGTTCTGTCAGGAAGCCCCATGTACAAAGGAACACTGGATGGAGTGATGCAGACTTGGAAGAATGAGGGCTTCTTTGCTCTTTATAAGGGGTTCTGGCCTAATTGGTTGCGACTGGGCCCTTGGAACATCATTGTATCCTTTAAAACATACAGAGTTATTTCATAGGTGGAAAGCACAGAAACAGACTTCTGTTGAAAATAGGATCTAAAAAATTTATACTGTACATTACATTTTTTTTTACGTTGTACTGTCATAAAATTGAATGCTATGTAGATGAGAAGAAATTTGTCAGCTGTCAGAGAATTTTCAGTAATGTTATACCAAAATAACTACATCTGCAGACTTAAATTACATAGAGAATTTGAGGAAAGACCTAAAGATGGCAGTACAGACTGTTCTCATTCAGCTCAAAAGGGCTTCTACACGGGTTGTGTATACTTCTGTAAATGAGAAATGTCAGTTTTTGTCTTGAATCATTGGGAGTAGGGCTATGAATTAGTACATTTTCCTTAACATTCTCCTCAGTTCTTCATCACCTTTGAGCAACTGAAGAAGCTTCCATTTTAACATGAGCAGGAAAGAGGACTGCTAGACTGTGTTTGGTGATAAGTGGGGGCTGAGCATGGCAGCACTTGGGGGTTTTCAACACCATTTTAATCAGTCACCTCTAAATTCATGCCAAGAATACAACACACAGTATAATCAACCCATGCTCATTCAGATCTTATGCTGATTTACTCCTTTTTTATTTGTGTTTTATTTATTGACCCTGGTTCTGTTCTCAAACAGTCAAACAGACTGTTGCTTTGATGATTACTCTCAACCTCAATCACCTTGGACACTCCCCAGGCAGCTAAATGTTTGCTAATATCTGAAGATGGAAAGTTTGACTAGGGTTATTTCCTTGAGCTGGAGTGAAAGAGAAAGTTTGCCACTGTTGATTGGGTGAGTGGAAACCCGTGTGTGTCACTGTGACGTTTGTTATTGTTTTCCAGGGAATCCTACAGAGATGTGGAACAACATGGGGAATGAATGTCTGTGAAGGTTTTCAGTCATCCAGGTCATGGTTATCCCAAAGGTTCTGTTAAGTGGTGGGGTAGACGGTAGTTATTGTACTGTTAATCACTACCCAGTTGGTTTCATAGTCGTTCACACCTGGCCTCAGGTGGTCACAGTGACACACCTGAACCGCAGGAAGATCCACAACACACAGAGAAGTGCTAACGACCCCTGACTCCACAGTGGTTATAAGCCTGCAACTCCAGCCAGTCAGTCAGAACTGATGAAGCCTATCTTGTGGATAAAATGTTAAACATCTTCAAGAACCAAGAAACAAGTTTAGTTGCTACTTAACAGAACCTTTGGGATGGAGAATGAATTAAACAATAAGCTTAGCTACTGAAGAATGTTAGTCCAGACATGTATGACTACACAGTTTGTGAAAAAACAATATGAAAATTTAAAATCACGCATGTGTATGAGCAAAGGGCAAAGGCACTAAGTGTAGTGTGCAAACAAATTGGATGACAAATGTCATGGAGCGACAAATGAACTGTTACTGTACTATAGTTATTGTACTGAGAGTGAGTGAGTGTGTTGAGGAACACAGATGAAGTAATGCCCAACAGCTCTTCAGATGAGTTAGGCTTTGTATAAAAATGATACCCAGACATGTCACGAAGCACCTGAAATTTTATAGTGCGGTTTGAATCTGTAAGTGTGTGTTGCCAGAAAATCGTTCCGTCTGCATGAATTTAGTGCTTCTTTTTTGTTAGAACATATTAGGACAGAAACTCTGGACGTTTGAGATCTCAAGAAGCTACAGAAGCTGAAAAATACATTTTTTTCATTTTCATATTTTGATTAGTTTTATTATTTTAATGAAGCAGTGAATCCATGTTAGTTACTCCACAAAAAGACGGTTTTCTTCCCATAGAAGTCTTTTTCATTCACCTACAGTCTGCTGCAGTATAAGGAGGTAATGATTGTTAATACAATTACACTTCATCTGCCACAGTGATCCAGTTATGTACTGACCTATTTATTCATAGAGGTGCGTGTATTTTATGTTCAGCATGTAGATACAGTGCTGTGACAAAAGTGTTTGCCTCCTTCCTGAAATTTTATTCTCATTATTTTTATCTTTTTTTTCTATTTGCCAAACTTAAATAATTCAGATCATCAAACAAAATAGTATATTACACAAAGATAAACACAAAATTCAGTTTTTAAATATTGATTTCATTTATTACAAGAGAAAAATGTGTCCAAACCTGCCTGGTCCTATGTGAAAAAGTAGTTGAGTCATTATCCACAAATAAGAAAACTTGTAACAGTGGTGAACCTTCCCACGAGTTTAAAATGTGACAGATATGCAAAAAAATAATATATAAGCAAGGGGGCAAATACTTTTTAACGGGACTGTATGTCTTGTGCTATTTCTTCAGATTTTTTTTACTGTAGTTTGTCCCTCGTGTGAGGTAGGAAAGAAGCAGCTCGTATGGATGGAAAGTGGAACAGCAGGCCTTTGTGCCAAACGTTTCCACCCACAAGGTTCCATTTACTCACAGATAATTGTTCAAGACTGTTAATTTGCAGCTGTTCTGGTTCCTTTGGTTTGCAGAATAATTTAAAAGTCAGTGTAGTTAAAATCAGCAACTAATCTAGAATTCTGTATAAAACAGACCAAATTAATTCCTTAATATCTTGAATCCTCTATTGTTTATGTAAGTTTATGTATTCTGTAACTGCAGTCATAACAAATGCTTTAAATTATTTGCTAATACTAATTTTCATGTGTGTGATTTGCACGGTACACTGAGTGTAGCTTCCCTGCACTAGAACTCACGATTTGAATATATTAATTATTTTTAGTACATTTGATTTATTTCACAATAGAAATTTTTTTCTCAAGTTTTGTTTGTTTATAACAGGTTTTTAGAGGTCAGTCAAACGATTTGCTCTGTGACTTCTCCCCCAATCAATGAAATCAATCAAAGCTGAAATGATCTTGAGACTTAGACAAGTCATCTTAACTTCTGTTTTAACAGTGCACATTAGCTTTTTTTTTGTTTTTATTTTTGTTTTTTAGAGCTCATGCGCATTGAAAAAATGCTATTCAGGATAAGTTCTGCTGGAGTTAGTGGTGCTGGTTAATTATTTCTGTTCCTGGGTCTGTACAGCTGTTATACGTAACAGTTTGTAAACCACTTTGGCTCAGTTTTGCTCTGATATATTTGGATTTTAAATTAGTTGGTGGTAATTGCATTTTCAAACATTTCACGGGCAGTGTATTTGTGTTGCTCCTCTGTGCACAGTGCAAAATGAATGAATCTCTCATGAATATTAATTTACCAATGGAGAGTAATATTTCCCAGGAAAATTTTATTTGTCCAGCTTTATTTGGTGCACTTTGCAGCTGTTATAGTCAGGTCTGTTGAGTCGTCACAGCAATTTTATTTTGTGTATCTCAGTTAATTTTTCTACTGGGCAGCTCAGAACACAGTTCTAAGACACTGAAGAGTTTAGTCACAAATTAGCTTTATGCTGAGGAGTTGTACTGGCTGAGAGGCCACTTTAGATTGTTTTGATTGTCAGATTCTTGAGAAAATATGCATCAAGTGTTTCTGCTGTGTTTCTGCCTTTCTGATGAAGTCCTGGAGAGTTGCACTGATGCAGCCTTATGCTTAATTCACCTACTAATAATGTGATCATGTTGCCTCTCTGCTCATTCTGATGCCTCATTATCATATTAAGTTTGTGGTTTAGCTTTTTTCCTGTACTGTCCACAGATTGTGTTTACAGCTGTTAATACTGAAGTTAAAAATTAAACAAAGCTTCCCTACCTTTTAGTGTGTTGGGAGGAGACATGTTCTGTTACCTCAGTCCTCATGCTTTCCTGAGCCATTTAAACCGTCCACGATCAGATTTTTATTGTAGTAGAGCACAGCAAAAAATCTAAATATCAACCACTACCAGCCCCAGTTCACCTGTAAAAGTAAGTAAGTTGAATCAGCCTGTTAAGTAACCTAAAGTTGTGAGCTCAGTCTCACGTCACATAGATACTCTGTGTGAGTCGGGGTTAATTATATGAATATGAATGTGAAGACTGAGGCTGAGATGCAACAGTGTAGAAAATTTCTAGTTTTTATTTCACAAACACAATTATTAATCTAGTTTATATGGACAGAATGTTATCTGCCAACAGATTAACATAATGAGGAAAAATGCCAAAAATATTCCAGTTCTCATATGTGAATGTTTGCTGCTTTTATTTGATTTATCTTTGAGACTCAGACAAAACAAGGAACTAGAAATTCTGATGGACATTTTGTCAGTGTTGGAACCGTTTATTTTTTGTTTGTTTTTTTTTCTTTTTCTTTTTGCATAAAACAACATAGTTTTGTCTTTGGAACATAAATAGCAAGCTTTTAGTGGCTTATTTACTGTTTGACTTGCAAACCAAATTACTACTGTACTATTACATTATTGAAAAACAGTTATTCAATATGTAGTTCTTGTCTGCCGGCCTATAAGTATTCACATACGTTACAATTTTTCCACAGCATAAACAAATATTGAAAGGTGTGCATTTATACTTGTCGGACCAATATTTTTGAATTTTTCAAATTTATTTCATTGGGTTGGATTGAGGAGATTCAGATACAAGAGAAATACACAAATGTGTAAATTGTTAATCAGGTAGTTTGACATATTTTTATGTACATTGTTGTGAATGTGATACTTGGTCTGGTAAATTAATATATACGCGGTGTGTGTGTTGAGTCATGTACCTATTAATGGAAACAGCCAAACTTAACAGAAACTCAGAAAGGAAGACCTGCACAGCAAGTGGTAGCATCATTTTTAAAGCATCCTTCTGCCCAGATAAAAATAAAAAACACATTTTCTTTTCATTTACGTTCAGTGCTCTTTTTAGTAATTTGGATGAACTGACCTGGCATTCATCAGCTGACGTTTGCATATTGAAAACAAAGTGGCTGATTTTGAGATTTGTTTTTGTTTGTTTGTTTATAAATCATGGCCTTTTTAAAACGCTGTATAATTATCTCTGCTCACTCCACTGTTACATCAGGGTTTATTCACTTTTTGTTTAATGTTACATGAACTGTCCGGCCTTTAAATGTCCAAAGCTGTTTTTTTCTGTTTTCACTTTGAATGTCCTGTAGTTTAACTTGATTATGTTGTAAAAGTTGCCATTCTGGCATATCAAAAACTAGACGAAATTGTTTATATTTTAAGCGCGTGCTGAATTTTATGTATTTTCAAATTATTTGACACTGTTCTGCTTTTCATATTGATCTGCTTTGACCTTACAATAATTCGGTGTATTTAGTAAATGCTGTGTTCGGTGAACCAGCTGATGCTGCTTTACATTCTTGCTTTGATTTCTTTAAAACATATTTAATTCTATTGTTGCCTTGGTTTTCTTTTATTTATGCTATTAATGACAAGTCTTCACTCAATGATGAATTCTCTTCACAACTAATTGAGCTCCCTACAAACTGCAGAAAATAGTTAATTGATTTGATATTTGGGGACATTTGCTTGAAGTAAGCAAACAATATTATTACTATTTCACTCTCACAGGAACAAAAGTGTATTTCCTACATTCAGACACTACATTGTGTTTTAAGGCACAACAACAGAAAGTGGTGCAATGAGATAAACCCACACATCTGAAATATTTCAGAGGTTCCCCTCAGTTTAACTTAGACTAATTTTATAATCAGTTCAGTTTCAGTGAATTGAATTAACCTTTTTAATTTGTTTTAAATGTTATAACCTCAACTCATAATAAATCACTGATACACAGGAACCGGTTTCCATTTCCTTAGTCACTGACGAGCAGATAATAAATAATACTAGTTTTGAGCATGAACATCCGCCCTTGGCACTAAAAATAGATTTTCACCAGCAGGTGTTTACTTAGTTATACAGTAATTTATAAATGTGATGCTGTATGGTTATGCAGTATAAGTTCAAAGTTTGGTATTGGACATAAAAGTCTTCCTTGATATGTCTCTGACTGTCCACTGGACACCACCTCTGGACCTCTCCCAGTCAGTGCTGGAACCAGTCTGTCTTGTCTAGGGTCCTTCTCTGGCATTTTGTTGACAGTTGTTGAAGAGTCCTGTCTGTAGGTGGTATCAGCAGACATCTTAAGTTTTTGGTGAGTACAGACTCACTAGATGACTGGCACTCCCACTGTCTTCTCTGTGCCACCATGGTTTTAAATCATGGCATCATTGCTTTATACTGGGAATTACTCACTTTTCATCAGTGGAGTGGGCTTTTCTCAGCTAAAAGCTCTTTGACTTGATTATTTTGGCAAAGAAGTAGCTTTGCTTAAGTTTTGCCACTTGTTTAAATGAGTGTGTCATGCTGTTTGTTACAAGCTTTGTAATGTCTTTGCACTAATACTACACACTAATACATGATATGAAAACCAGTTTTAAAATTATTATTGAAAAAGAGCACGTGGAATTAGCCTTTGCTTGTGTTTCTTTTGCTACATGGATAAATATATGTAGTTCTGTACTGTTTTTTTGTTTGTTTGTTTGTTTTGCTGTTGTTTTTTTTATCCTGAAATTCACAAACACTTGTTTCTGGGTCTCAGGAGGAGGAAATAACATCATTGTTATTTTATTGAAATATAAGTTTTACAAGTTTACAAGTACAAAACAGTTATAAACAGGATAAAGCTTTAAAATTGCTAAAGGCAAAGATGAGCTTACAGTCAAGACTGCACAAGGAACTAGCTTATGTCGAGGAGTTTCACATATAGAGATAGTTTTTAAAGCCTTATTGTTGTGACTAAGTTTCAGAGTCTGTAAATATACATTAAATATTGAATGAAAAGCTATGAAATTTGGTTTTTGGTTTGAAAATTTGCTGGTGTGAATTTAGATTTACAATATATACGATGTCACTGTCATTGAGATCCTTTCTTATACCAAAGAGTACAAATACATCCTTCAGTTGAAGTGTAATACTTTTCCTTTGGAGAAAGTTCATCATATCATCTACATCTACTTTGGGACTGCATCAAAGTCGAGCTTATATTTAGACAAATACATTTTGACAGGGTAACATCTGTGCATAATTTTAAAGGAAACCTCTTAAATCTTGTTGGTTAATAAATATTTTTTGGTAACATCCAGGACCATTTCCAGTGGATGTTGTCGTGACAGTCGTTCCTAAAGAAAACAGAGGGTGGTACAGTAACGAGATCTCTTAGAATAATGTTTCTAATACATTTGTTGGTCGCCCTGCAACTAATGAATGAAAATATTACTGGAAACAAAGAATGGTAATTTACAGTTTGGGGCTTTTGGAGAAGAGAGGAATTGCATTAAAGATAATCGCATAATCATTGGGCTTAACTGGAAAGATCACGCAGACACATAAATTTATTGTAAGACGACAGGCGACCTTTAGAATTTAATGGCTTACTAAGATAATAAGATAATGCCTTTACCAAACCATGATTTATTAAAAACAGAGTCTTATATGTGTATCCTATGTCCATATAAAGTATTTATATGTTAAGAAATTATGTTTGTAAAAAAAGAGACCAGCATAAAAGCTGTTTCAGTGGAATATTGGCTATGCTATAATTACATCTTAATAAAAAGGGTGGCCCACCAACATTATTGAAAACATGGGTAGGAATAAAAATTCAAATAGAATTGGGATTTTTGGGAAACTGTTGAATGAATTTATCTGTGCGCCCAGTTTGTTAGGAACCTCTAATGCTTGGACAGTGTATATTAATCAGGACAGGCCTTGTACTTCAGTAATTGAGGACCATCCTGTGATTGACAGGTGCCGCTGTTGCCATGAGTTAATCTCTGTTTCGCAGAACTGATCAAAGTGTGTGACGTCATCGCGTTCCCGGTTCTGGAAGCTCCGCCGTGACGTCGCAGCATTCCATCGTGACGTCACACAGCTCTTTGGAACACCCCGAATCAGTCCAACAGAGTCACAACCGACACAAGTACACAACTCTACTGCTAGTAATACAAGCCAGTACCACAGCTCAGCAAGTACTACTGCTGTAGAAACACTCCAGTGCCAGTAAACGATCTTTGTTCAGCTGAAATGGAGGCAAAGAAAAACCCAACAGGCGAGGTAGGATGTCCAGTGTGCTGACTTCAGGCTAGCTCACTTTTCTTGTGTACTAACTAAAGTTTGCCCGTTGTATATAAGCAACTAGGTGATATCCTGTAGATATTCTGTGCCATTTAGTTACTGAACTAAGTAATTTATTCATGCAAAAGTTGTGTTTTGTGTAGTGTTTTTATTAATGTAAAGAGTAAAGAGCATTAACTGGCAGTGAGAACATGTTCTGCCCTTAAAATCTGTAACTCTGATGCTGATTAGTGTCTGATTAAATACTGGTGTGATGCATGCATTTATTAATACTGTTTTTAACATGCTAAAGCACAACAGTAAAATTTTCATGATGTTTATCCAGAGTTACAACGTGACTGTATTTTTATCTGCTCTATGTTTCAGTCACAGGCCGAAGGTGCTGCCCAGCAACAAGGAGGTACTCGCCTGAGACAAGCCCTCGTGAGCACCAAGAGGGAAAACAGAGCACTGGCCGCAGAAAATGCTGCTTTAAAGGAGGAACTGGCCAGAAAAGAGCTCAACTGGGTGCAAGAAAATAAGAGGCTGCGGGAAGAAATTGACTCATTAGTGTCCACACTGTTTATGGCCAGAAATGACATGGACAACTTAGTGAATGCTCTGGAGTCTGCAAAGGCCAGAGAGAAACAGATGGACACAGAGCTCAAGGAGATGAGTCAGAGTTTGCAGGACAAAGAGGAGAAAATCCACGTTATGGAGGAACACCTGCATTTACAGCAAACTGAGACAAAGAAAGTCACAACACAATTCTTTGATACTGTGACTGAGCTTAATGCAGAGTGGGAAAGGCGGTGGATTGAGAGGAAGAACGAGATAGCAGCTGAGTTTCACCCTCTGCAGGAGGAATGTGAAAATATGAGACGCATCCTGCAGGAAAAAGATGATAGACAGAATGAGATGGCAGCTGAGTTTAAATCTCTGCAGGAGGAATGTGAAAATATGACAACCATCCTCCAGGAAAAAGATGAGACGATCACCAGTGCCAGGATTGAAATTGTGGCACTGGTAGAGAACAATGTAGAAAAGGAGGCCAAGCTGAAGACCGCTGAGGCTCAGATCCATCACAATGAGACCCGGTGGCAAACAGCATACAAAGCTGTGGAGGATCGTCTCAGATGTGAGAGGGCAGAAAAGGAGGACTGCTTTAAGAGAACAGAGCTGCTGCAGAAACAGAGCAGAGAGACAGAGGAGAGATGGCTCGCCAAGGAGCAGGACTGGATCAGCAAGGTGAACACGGTGGAGGAGCAGATCAAGGTCCTGATCCGGCAAAACATTAAGCTTCAGGTACTGAACAGCAGCTGATGATTTCTGATTAGAGTAATAAGTTGTTAGATTTAACCTTTGGAAGAGAAAACGCAGGAATGTGTTGTCTTTTCAGGAGCTCGCTTTAAAGTCAGACAAAGAAAAGGCGAAGATGAGAAAGGAGGAAAAGAAAGCGAAGAAGGAGGCAGAGAAGAGGCTGAAGAAGGAGAAGCAGGAGAAGGAGAGGCAGGAGAAGGAGGAAAGGAAGAAAGAAAAGGAGAGAGAGAAGAACGAGAGGAGAGGAAGAAGATCCTGTCTCTCTTTCTAACCTCTCTCTGTTTTATCCTAACACCCCCTCCCACCCCCTCACCCCAT
>OMLM01009648.1:0-12194 GCA_900302695.1 Helostoma temminkii | reverse complement strand
TGAGACAAATTATAAAACCTCTTCACAGAAACAAACGGAGAGCATGAAAAAGGAAAAGCAGTATCAAAAAACAAGAGAGACAGAAAAACAGATCAATGTGGAGAGACAGTGATGCAGTTATTGGTGAAAAATATTTTGTAATGTCAACTCCACTGCAGCCTAAACTGTGAGTGTGTGGTGGCTAAACCCGTGTGTGTCAAATGAGTGTGTTTACCTTTAGCTTGTGTAAGCCACTAAACAGTAAAGCCACTGCAGCCGCACAATCAAGGCCCAGCTGCACTCTAATCTACAACCAAAGCAACCACATACATAACCATGCACATATTTACAGTGAGTCTATGTGTGACTAAGCAGCACATCCAATACTCTGTAAGTTAGTCAGTTTTGTTTAAACTCATCCATGCTTGCGAGGTTTTAACAACCTGTGAACTTCAACAGTCACCTTGGCTACAGTTACAGTTACATAGTTTGGTTACAAGTGCAGGAAGTTCTGTCACTTGTCATAACTGCAGCACTGAGTTTTCAGGCAATCAGCTTGTTGAGCATTGTGTCCAAAATAATCCATATGTTCTTTGCAGCCAGGTCTTACTGGTGCTCTATGCTACGGCTGTAACATATCCCTTTCCAAGTTAAAAAATAAATGAAGCCTTCTAAATTAAGATTTGTTAGCATGACATGGTGCTAAGACAGTTAGAACGTATGCTCAGACTGCTATTATTTTGTTGTGAACACATTTAATAAAAACCTTATTCCTCTGTGCAATAAAATTCCACTGTTACACAAAAACTATCACTACCATGGACACACACACACACCACAGAGTAAATACTCGCTAGTGCAACACATCCTGAATGTGGTCAAAAGTGTTACATACCACTGTTTAAATAACAGACAGGGTTCGGAAATTGGTATTGAGAAATTAACTAATACAAGTTTTAATTTTTCATGACTCAAAAAATATCAACTTATTCTTTAGTAACACATGAGCTGAGCTGTACAGCAAAGTCACACACTGAAATGCTGAACTTCTGCTTGAGAGACAATCAGCTTAGATGTGTATGGTAATCACTCACACGATTATCTGCCTGGTTCACAATGTACTGTAGGTCTAAATGTAGACATGAGCTATTAAATCAGACAATGGATGATGTTTGGGGATTTATGTTCACAGATTTTTCACTGGCAAATGCCAAATAAATAAGCCTTTGGCCAAGCCAAACACCTTCTAGTAAAATGTTTTTGCAGAAGTCCAATAGCAAGGCTAGAATCCAATCAGAGTCTTTTGGACTGTGGCAAAATCAGAGGAGTCTAGTTGTCTAATAGTTACATACATACTGAAACACAAAGCACCAGAGCAAAGAAATCATAATGGGAATGCTCTTATTGTTAGTGTAATCAAGCTAATCTCCCAAAAACTCAGTATATACTTATAATAATAAAATTTTAAAAAATTAAAATATATTAATGTCACTCTCCACACCATGCTACAAAGTGAGTAGACGTGGTGGTAGATTACAGTTGGAGGAGAGCTGGCGGAGAGTGACGTGGTTGCGAAAGGAGTGAGTCCTGGTCTTGGTGGGTGCAGGAGGAGGATGAGGAACATGAGGAGGATGAGGGACATGAGGAGGAAGAGGAGGAAGGAAGGATGGGTTTTTGGGTGGTGAAACAGAAGGAGGCTGGAAAATAAAGACAGGGGAAGAAGGGGAGGATAGTGGGGACGAGAGGGTGGAAAAGGTGGATGGGGAGGTGGCTGAGACTGGTTCAGAACCACAGGGAGAAGAGGAAGAACCTGAGACTAAAACAAATAAAATAAAAGTGAAATTAATCAAGGAATAAATTAAGGAAGTAAACCTGTTCTCAAACTACATATAGGCTCCTATTGACAAACCTGAAGAAGTGTAAAACAGGTATTTTGAGTGTGGACCAACCTGTCTCAGGATCACTGAAGTCAGGCAGAGTCATCGCGTTGAGCTGTCGTCTGTCTGCAATAGCTCTATCCAACAGACTGCTGCCACGCCCTGAATCACTGCCACAAACACATGTTTTTGTACACTTGGTCACAGACAGACAGACAGGGGTGAACAGAATGGTGCCTGAGCTCTGATGTTTTGCATTCCCTAGGTTGCTAAGCTAATATTTAACGCCTCCAAAATCAACAATTATCACAATGCTTCCTTTTTTTAGTTACCTTTTGTTTTCTTAGTTACCGTTTCTAAGATCAACAGAAGCTGGCTGCACCAGATCGTCGTAAGTTCAAGCTAAGCTGGTTAATACAATAGTGTTGACAAAGTGGAGATTTGCCCTTAACTAAATAAATATTGGTTGCACCATGCAGAGTAGTTCTTATATAGAGATTACTTGTTACAAAATATTTACACCCATTTATAAATGAACTCTTGTGTAACCAGTTGGTGTAACTGACATAACAATAGTGTTTTAATTTATAATTTCTCTAGATTGAATAGTAAAAGTGCTGATACAGAATATAGTCAAGATGACAAATTTGACAAGTAGACCAAATTCTGATGACTATTATTTATATATAAGAGTATAGTATAGTATAAGATACTTCCCTTCTTAATACAAAACTGCATTAGCACTACTAATGCACAAGCACAAACCTCTTTTCATTCCACAGTACGGTATACAATACTAATAATCTATAGTTAAGTTTGGTGTGGTTAAGTCTGTTTGGACCCCCCAACTGTAATGTTAGGTAGTTATAATGGCTGCTAATGTAGTTAATCACTTAATCTTAATCTTAATCAATCTAACTTAATCACATAATATGATACACAGTCTTTGCGAGCCCATATATTGCAAGCCCATATATTCATTATGTTAGTTTGAATGAATGAAACCAAAACAAACATTATGACTGGTATTTGCATAAGGGGAGTGAGTATGTGTGTGTACCTAGGGTTAGTAAGGTTGTAAAAGCTCTTCCAGATCTGCAGCATGTGTTTACAGGTGAGCAGAGCTTCCTCTGGTCCTCTACACATCGCCTCCAACTTCACCTTGGTATACAGGAGACTGGAACACATATATATATATATGAGTACATATAGTACATACCTGTTTATGAGCGTTGAAGTGTGGTACAGCATTTGTGTCTTACTTAAAGTTCTCAGGGTACTCAGACAGGGCCATCTCGATAATATTGAGTGCGTCGTGGTAGTGTTTCTGAGCAGAGAGCAGCAAAGCCAGCAGATGAAGGGAGTGAACATCATCTCCCTGAAGCTGCAACGCCTGTCGAACATAACCTAGTGCCTCGGGGATCTACACACACACACATATATAAACTACAGGTTTTTCTACAGTCGGGATCAAATGCACCATTTAAAATAACAACATTTATATCATCATCACTGTCCATCATACTGATTTGTTTATACTGGATTCACTTTGTTATTAAAATATACTGTGTTACCTGTCTGGACACAGCAAGCTGCAGTGCCAAATAGAAGGCTGCTAGATGGTCAGTAGGAGAGAGACTCTGAGCTCTACAGTGAGAGAGAGAGAGAGTTTGTTCAGGCATGCTGAATAAAAAATTAAATAAGATTATATGAATCTTTAAAGATCCCAGTTGAGAAAGTGGGTCCCTGCAGCAGTAAAAGACTGCAAAGCAGCAGAAGGTGTAAGAAATCCAATGTAAGTAAATGGAAAATGTAAGTAAGAAAAAATATTTAAACATTTATACAAACCTAACAACACTAACTACAACACTAAACTATATGAATTAATAAAAAGCCTTAGAGGACATACTGCAACACTGTACCATAACAAATAATTCAGAGTATGTACATTAGGACCATTAAGACATTTTACCTTATTAATAGATACAATTCACAGTTGAATATGTGCATTAAAGGCTTATTTGAATACAACCATGACTGTGAACATATTTATGGATTGAGGTTATCTAAGAACTGAAATTAGTACAGAGTCGAATGATACAGCATTTTAAGCAGCCCTCATTTTTCAGCCTGAAAAAGCAGTTTGTGCTGTGACAAATAACTCTGAAGGAAATGTGGGTGTAAATGAGAAAACAGAGAGCAACATGGCTCAGTCCCAACCTCTGGAAGGCTCCCAAAGCTTTCCTTTGGTATTCTTCCTGTGTGCTTCGCAAGGATGCTAAAGAGACACAGAAACAGGGGCAGAAAAAGAAAAATAATTGGGTGCATTGATCAACATTATATTCAGGAGTCATTCGATATAGAAAGAACATTTAGAGAAATTGATTCTCAATGTGTTTCAATATTAGATACATCTATTTGACTCGCTGTTCGTGTCTAACAAGATGTGAAAATTTGGGATTCTTTAGGATAATAAAGTGAAAGTTCCTGTTAGTACAATCACACATATATACAACCGAAACTCTATATACTTACCATCTGTGGCTTTGAGGCTGTAAACCAGACCTATGGCCAAGAAGCCTTTGGCTCTAAATTCAGCTGCTTTCTCTCCCATGTCAATCACCATCTTTGCAAAGCACTCTCCCTCATCCAACTGGATTATGGAGTCCATAGACATAAAATGAAAGATAAAATATATACCTAGCTGAACAATTACAAACAAGCAAAAACATAGTCACAGCTCCTGCTTTAGCAATAGGTAAAAGTTAACTGGGTTTAAGTTTATGTCTGCAGGATGGTTCTTACCCAGTGCAAGGGTCCGATACACAGCTTTACAGCCAGCAGTGGGATAGTGGGATCATTAGGCTTCAGACGAATACACTCTTTGAGGACCTTAACAGCACGAGCTGATTTGCCAGCTGCCATCAATGACAAGGCGAGCTGGTACCACAAATGGAACTCCTCAAAGGCAAACTTCATGGCTCTCTCTAAACACTGGAGACATTGGAAACATATAAGATAATACCTATACCTACCTATGAAATGGTTAAGTATTTTTTATAAGCTTTGCTAAATGTTTAGTGGTTTTACTACCACTATAAAGTCAATTAGATAATAAAAAGACTGTAATTTGTTTAAGGAAATGGATGTGGGTGTATGAGTTTTTTTACAGTCACTATGATTGTGACTATACAGCCTACAGACGGATTACTCACCTCTGACAGCATCTCGTACTGCCCCCTCCTGCCCAGAGCTATAGTCAGCAGGTCGTACACCACAGAGGCAGACTGTAGGCTGATGATACGATCATTATTGTGTTCAGGAATTCTGCTAAGGACAGCATCACGGTTAGCCTGAAACACACACAAAGACAGTTGATAGTTAATAAATAAATGCTGCGTCACCTTGTGTACAATCTACTGCTTGCATGTGTGTGAAATATTTCCCACATGTTTGCCTCTTACCATGGACTCACTGATGAGCAGCAGTAGCAAAGCTTCTTCTGTGTTCTCCTGAGGGCAAAAGAGACTGAGAAAGAAAGTAGAAAGATTGAGTAGGAAAAGAATAAGAGGGAGGTAAAAAGCATAAAATATAGAGAAAAAGATAAAGAGGAGATGGAGAGAGAAAAATATTACATTGGACACAGATTTAATTTAGGAGTAATGTTGGCCATTTTCCTCAATGTGCCAAGTTTAGCATCAACAAACACACATTATCACTTACTTCTCTCCTGAGTACACACGTGGGCGCCGGCTAAGGCTGTAGTTCTTGCTGTGAGTGTGTCCTTGCCGTGTGGGATCGTCCAATGGTGACACTGTGGGTGGGTCTTCCACTGGGGACCAGTAGCTCTGTTCGCACATTCCTCTGAGCAAGATCTCTGCAAGCTGTCTGGCTATGGTCTAGATGCACACACACACATACACATTTGGCAAAGACATTCTGGCACCTACACAGAAGCAATCTGTCTAGTTGGGCCTTCATTTACTTCTAAAATAGTCAGAAACTGTTATGTTACCACTGTTTTATGATTGTGCACAGTGTAATTTGGATTCTTAATAAACCAAAATGTAATATTAAGTCTGCTTGCTTGTTTTATGGCTCTGTTCATTGGTGATGCTCACTAATTAACATATCTTTTACTTGTTTCATCTGCACAAAAATGTGTAAAATGGAGAAAAGCCAGGAGTTGCGGTATGTGTTGGCCTATTTCTGGACTAGAAGAAGGTTGCCAGGCCACAGGACACTTTATCTGTCTCTCAGCAAGAAAACAAATACGCATACTTCACCAAAATATCAACAATTCCTTTAAGTAAGCCACTTGAGGAGCTTGACGCAAGTGCGATGCAAGCATGCAAAACAAAACGCCCACCCCGCCAACCTCCCCCTCACCATACGCAGATTCTGGGTGGTTCTGGTCTCAACAGCCCGAAGAATCTCCCGAAATCGGCCCACACCTCGTGTCAGGTTGCTAAGATAATGTAGAGGAGAAACAGAAAGAAAAGCACTCATCAGACTGTGTATCAGCACATTACATGAAATATAGGCACATTCTCTATACTATGTAGTGAGTAGTGAGTGAGTGAATCTATGAATATTTAGTTGTATAGCCAAGTAGACTATACATCACTAACTTTAATAGTCTCATGTCTCAGGACTTTGATTTGACTTAAAATTACATATTTCCAGCCATGCCCAGAAATGATACATTCTGCCACTTTCAAATAGGAATGATTTTTTTATGGTTGATGTCCAGAAATTATGTAAGGCACCTTTAGTGGGCGAAACATTAAAAAAAGTAATGTACAACTCCACCCAACATTATGACCTTAATATTAAACATATAGTAGAATTATCACCTTGCAGCATTAGACTGAACATGTGTACCTAATACAGTGGCCAGTGAGAATAGTTTATGCTCCATCTTTTTTTGCTCTACTGTCATTGAAATAAGCACTTGCAAAAACAATGAGCCAACACTGGGTGAAAAATAGATATGAACACACACATAGAGTTTTGATCCACTCCAACATAAACGTATACATTTCAGCATAAAGCAGTAGCAGCTGCTACAGTCCTGCAACTCTCTGCTCTACAACAACAAGACAACAAGACAATGGAAACTACTTTTAGTCGCACTGTGTATGTCACTTAACTGTGTTCACACTTTTCTGCTTTTAACCACCTGTCAGCAGCTTTTAACACAATAACAGCAAAGTAGGTGAAAAGTGTCAACAAAGGCTGATTCTTGTTTCTGTTTAGACAACGGCAGTCGTTCCTAAACTACAAAAAAAATGTTTAAGAGCAGTGTAAATATTCTTCACAGTAACAGGCAGCTCTCTGATTGTGTACCTGTATCTGTACCACCACTCTCTTTCCCCTCTTACCCGTTCTTGAAGTGGATGACATGGGCTCTCTGGAGGCCTGTCTCCAGAAAGTAACCCAGCTCCTGGTCCTGAGCAGTCGGGCCGGGCTTAGGACTGCGGTTCTGAATCCCAGCTGACAGCGCCTGCAGAAGCATACAGGGATAAAAGCACACAAGCTTTTACATACAGAGATAAAAGTGAAATTCAAAATTGAAGAAAACACGCCAAGAACATTTTGCCGGAACCCCCTCTGATTTTAAATTAAGAAGTTTTCTATAGAAAATGACAAATCTGCCAATTTTGCATTTTAATCCAAAGCAACTCACTTATAGATGATCGCCTATTATTTGCATCCAGTACAGGATTTGTGCTATGAAAAAGCAGGACTGCATAGAAATTGTATTATTAGTAATCTACAGCTATGTTAGCATAAAATTCACATTACTTGTGATTGGGTTCTCAATCCAGCAATTTAAGGGCGATAAAACAATACTTATATTTAACAAATAAACCTGTTAAAGTCTGCTGGATCACACTGTATTAGAGACAATCATCCTGAGGGCTAAGATATAACTACTCATTAAATAACTGATCAGTGAACTAAATAAAAAATGGTTTGGTAAATATGTTAGAGACAAAGTTCAAGTAATTTTTCCAGCTTTCCAGTTTTAAGCATTTGCTGTTTTCTTATTGTATAATACTAGTTGTATAGAGTATCTTTGTGTTTCTTAATACTGGTTCATAAGACAATGTCTTGGATTTGTTTGACAAGTATATATCTCTACCTTCTCTTAGATTTTGCCATAGGTTTATGCAGTGCTTCCTCACATGGTTTTAAGTATAATATCGATGCTGGGATTAACTGATTTGTCTCCTCATATCTTTTACTGCATTTCATGTACTGCTTTCTCCCAGACCAGTCTGTGCTCACTATGAGATGCTGTCCAAATATGAAGATGAAGACATTTGTTTGCCAGTTGGTCGTCATGGGCAGTAGTGGCCAATTAGACCAACTGCTGACACTGTCAGCTGAATATTCATCACTCACCCACAGTGACAGCTTAACACTGGCATTAGCAGAATGTTTGATGAGTACTTGTGTGACAGTCAAGAAAAATATTGCCACTTTCTTTCTCTCTCTCTCACACACACACACACCTTTTCAGCCTCCTGCAGGTAGAGCAGAGCAATGTCCCCAGATTTCTCATAACAGGTGATGATTTCCTGCTCTCGCTCTGTCATGTTCCTATTGGATGCTGGAGACCCAGTGTTCTTATTGGACAGAGATGGCGAAGCAGCTGGGACCTTCTCTAGACACAATCCTGGGAGGAGAGAGAGGGAGAGTGCAGGGTGACAGCAAAAGAAGCAAAGAGTGACAAATGCATGAGCTGTATCAGTGTTCCTGTCAAGGTATTAATATATGTAACTGGGCTGATTTTGACACTGGGTTGATCATGTTACAAATATGTTTAATGCTAAAAGAATATATAATAATTTATAGTGAACATTCTTGTCTTATAGATCATAAATAAATGGCTATGGTTATTTCAGTTCAGTTGGTTAATACAACTGTATTCATTGATGCAATTAGAGAATTAAACAGCAATTTCAAAAAAACTATGTCAAATAATTACATTTTAATTTACACACACACACACACACACACACACACACACACACACACACACACACACACACACACACACACACACACACAGCAGTAGATCAGCAGTGACACTGTACTGCCACCAAGTGGAGAAAAGGTTTACTACAGAGATTTGACCAGATTTGACTGAAGGAGGGTGGCATTAAGGGTGACATGAGATGAGATATAATCTGTTGCCTGGATGTGTCTATATACGTCTATGTAGGTGTGTTTGTACCTTTAGTAGCATAAGCCTCAGCTATCATGGACAGTCTGTACACAGGAGCTCCCACCAGTTGCATGTCATCTAGGTTCACTCGGCTGTAGTGATCTGTTGTCAAAACAAATCATCTACGTATCAGTGAATAAATCAATACACATTTTGTTCAGAAAATCCAATGTTTTTGTTTAAAAAGAATTAGTGCAATTCAGAGATTAATACTGTACTGTACTTTCATTCCACATTGATTTTACAGCTATGTATTATTATGCATTAACCCGCTGTCAGAACATAAAGCGTCTCAAATCAGCTTCGTCTTGACCAGTTGTTTTTTTTCTGTAATAAGACAGATATCCGTCCTTATATTTAATTAATTATTAGTTTTGTACTTTAAGTACATTTTAAAGCATGCACTTATTAGTTGTAGTGGCAGTGTAAGCAAATACTTGCACATGTATTTAAGCGTTGGGTTAGTGTACTTCTACCACCTCTGGGTATTAGGACAGCAACTAGGCCAGAACAGAGCATTGTTACCTAAAGCATCTCTGTATTCTCCCTCCACATAGCACAGTTTGGCCATCAGCAGACTGGCTTCTTGGAGGTAATCGGCCTGGAGGACAGAAATCATAACAAATACAATACTATGTCATAATTTGTTAAATACATACCAAAGGAAGTGACTGTTGTTAGTAGGAACTATACATACAGGAACCAAACTACTGTAAGTAAGCCCTGCAGTCAAAGTGTACACAACTGTAGTTCCACTGTTACCTTGAGGTTTCCCCTGTCCAGAGCAGCAGTGAGATGTTTCCTGACCTCCACTAGTTTAGGATTTGGGCCCTTGGGACTGGCTCCCTGTTTGATGGGATTCTCCTTCAAGTACGTCTGAAGCTTGCATTCTCCCAGCAGGAGCTCACCTAAGTCATCTACACACATTCATCCACAAAACAAAAGTATTTTAATTTCATAATGAGACTACAGTTTATTAATTTTTGACATTTTAAGGACAACTCAATGCCAGTGAGGGTTTTCCTGGTGAACACCTTTACTGAGATTGTGGGGAAACAAGTCAACATAAACTTCTGTACTTGCACATACCAGGCAGAATTAAGCCAACAATAGTCACAAAAACTGTGTGTGTTTAGAGGCTCAAATGGTGAACTGAGCACAATCGTATTACTCAACACTTCACACTCATTCTAGTCACAGCAAATAGCTCTCATATGCCAAAGTACAATAACGCTGATGTTCCACAATAACATTTTTAATTTCAGTTTATTACTGAAATAACAAAAACACTGACAGTAAATTATACTTCTGCTATGTTTTTTATATTCACATTTATTATATGCAGTAACACATGTTCAAGTTGGTGTCAGAAGATTTTAAACTTTCATTCATAGAAGTCTATGGAATCATTAGTGTCTTATAGTTTCACACAATTTAAAAATATTCTAATCAGTATAAGGTTTTTGTTATAAACTAGCATTCAACTGTGAGGCTGATTATTAATAACTTAGAGAGCCATAACTGCATTGTGATTGGAAGATGCCAATTATCCAACATGAGTTATAGATACAATTATTGGTAGTTGTTAGTATAACAGCTGTCTTCAATCTCATAATCAGCCGTCTTCAAGAAGCTTGTTGTTGTTTCCACAGCTGTTTATATTACTAAGAACTGGCGAAGAAGTCAACCTTCCAGGACTTGGTCACCAGAGGGAAAATGACCCAAGTTTTATCAGGGTAATGCTTCTAAGAGAAAGGTCTTTGGACAGATGAAACAAAATGTGAGCTTTCGAGTGACATCAGCTCAATGTTCACATTAGGAACAATTAAGCTTTCAAAATTAAAAAAAGCACCACCATTGTGAAACAAGGACAAAACTTAGTTATGTTTTGGGGTTGCTTTGTTAGGGCGTACAAGTTGTTAAAACAGCATGATATGTTAAAAAAATTATAAAATCCCTGGCAGTGTGGAAA
Organism: Helostoma temminkii; assembly: GCA_900302695.1. Lineage (NCBI taxonomy): Eukaryota > Metazoa > Chordata > Actinopteri > Anabantiformes > Helostomatidae > Helostoma > Helostoma temminkii. Next base: position 1,129 of record OMLM01009648.1, on the reverse strand, counting down.
CAACATTATATTAATGACAGCATATGTATACAAGATGTATTTTAAATGAAAACCTATAAATTGAAATATGTAGTTCAGACAGGCAATATTTATTAATTTGTAAGTAACTTTTTATGTTATGATATACTGCACAATCAGTAGTGCAGTCCTCTATTTCTAGTTTGACAGCTAGCCACATTCAGTACAGCCAGCTGCCATTTTACCATTTAAAAATCTGTCAGTTTTAAATACTGGTCAATTTGGCAAAAATAAGTAGTTACTGAAGTACATTAAATTCATTTGACTAAATTATATATTGTTCTGATAAATTCGGGGTTAACAAAATCCAACAGAAACAGTTTTACGTCAATAAAATGTTAACTTTAAGCCGCGTCAGTAGCCTAATTACTGATATCCAGCTGAGAAGGGTGTTGCCTGAAGAGATGTTACTTTTTGGTGTTTGTGGGTGTAAACTGATGACTAGCAAAACTTCACCAGCTTGTCATACAAGCCAAACACAATCATTTACTAACGTTACTGGAAGCAGGTGACAGAGCTGTCACGGGAACTAATTCTTACAGGATGTTATACTTATGTTAATAATCAAAGTATTTCATTATGTACCGTGAATGTATTATGTGTACACATAAACGACCCAGGTCTCTTTCTTGACCTTTGCTAGCTAACTGGCTCCAACATATCACAACGCAGGAAAAGTCAGCAGCAGCGGCTGTCGCTGTCAGGAAGTACCGAGGACTTAGACCAGGGACAAGGCCCTGAACGACAGAATGAACGGACAACCACACATTTCTTACCGTTTGAGATGAGCTTGGCCGAGAGCTGTCGCACTAACTCCGGTATCTTGTCCCATTGGCTCTCTGAACGACACCGCTCTAGCTCAGTCTCCAGTCGTGAGCCAGACTTCCTCGCTGTCATTTTCAGTAGTGGGGTCGACTGGACCACAACAGCAACAGAGAGGATCCTGCCTCTTCTCTGTAGCTGCTGTCAAGCTGATGAGGAGGGGAATACAACTTCCGGACTCTCCTTTAGAAATAAAACCAGACCATTTACTTAAACTGCAGTATGTCCAACAGAGAAAAGCACATAAAAGGTTTAAAAACAATTACATTCGTGGCAAAATATTTATTTT
>OMLM01009646.1:0-14658 GCA_900302695.1 Helostoma temminkii | reverse complement strand
AAAATTTTTATTATTATTTATTTTTTATTTTATTTTAAAATATCCAATCTTGCAGTTGAAGATCCAGATTTGTGATGTTTTTATGGTTGATTTGGAAATCATTTATGGGAAAGATTGTGAAAAATACAATGTCTTCATTACAACTGAAACAACATGAACTTTCTCTTACCCCTCTTGCCTAAACCCAACCTCACACAGGACTCTGGACGCGAACTTGGACGTGCAGTTTGTGAGTCTTGCATCCACTATAACCACCTTCTTAGGACTTACTTCTTATTAATAAATAAAAAAATATGTTGCATCATAATGCAATCATATGATTAGGTTTTTACAAAAAGTAAACCAGTTTAGTAAAACAGAAAATTGATTTCCAGGAGACAGAGTTGCAAGGTCAGACGCACACAGCAAACGCACTTGGTTCTTGTCATTGGCTCAAACCATATTTAGGATAACAAACCAGATGCGTTTTGCAGCAAACTCCTTTAAGTAGACAGAGCCATTCATATTTATATAATTTCAAACGTCTGCTTTTCAAAATAAGTCTTGTTTTCATAGCTGGACAGTGAATGAATAGATGGAGACGTGATATGTGCCACTAAATCTGTTATTACTTATTACTTTTTAAATTTGAAGGTTAAGCAAAAAACCCTTCCTTAGCAACTTTGAGGGTGAGTAATTATGTTACTCAGAAGTTGCAATTTTACATAGCAGCTGTACATCAGGGAATAATGATGTGTAATTATAGATGAGAGGCCTCTTGTGTCGTCTTGTTGATTGAGCTGTGCTAAAGATGTTTCCACCTCATACACCATGAAGAGCGTAGCCTGTCAGATGACATGCCTACTGGCTGACAGCTGCTTTTCTCCTCTTATCTGCAAAACCCTTTAGTTTCAGAACTGCGGAGATCTTGTTAGGGTTCACATCATCAATGAAACTCGGTTATATGAGTGATGCACAGGCTTCATGGATCCATTTTGTAAACAGCATTATTCTGATGGGGTACAGAAGAAAACATACAGTTTGCCCACATAGTACTGCATAGTAGTCACACTGTACATCAGAATAGCTCTACTACAGCTCCTCTTACTATGTGCTCTACTATGCAAACTGGGAATTATTGTAGCACTGTATCTTGCATTAGAGCATTTCTGTTCTGAACTTGACAGATATCCACAGATATTCTTATACAGTGGCTGGCAGAGAACCATCACAGGAACAAAAGAAAAAATACACTGGTACTTTGAAAGAACCTGACTTTATTTTACTTTGCAGTACTGCTGAAGTGTCGTGTGGACTTTGCATTTTTTCACAGAATAAGAGTTGTACACGGTGGCCCTCATAGAGGCAACATGTTCATAAAATCATCTGTTAATATTTCAATGAGATGCGTTTGATATTGATTGGAAGGCTGAAAATATGGCAAGGAAAAGTTCTGGCACATACTATCAACTATTGTGTTCCCAGTTGGATAACAAGGTAATGTTAGTGGGGATAAAGCTGTGAAATGTGGAGTTCCCCAGGGCTCTGTTGTTGATCCATTGCTTTTTTCTTTGTATTTCACCACTGCTGGCTGCATGGACATTCCCTATCATGTGTTATAATCTCACTACTGATTTAAGATGGTAGGTCTCAGTATAATCACCTGTCACTTGTGTGGCAGGTGGTTGTGTTGTGTAATTTTAATGTGTCTGTATATTTGTTTATGAATATGCACAACTAAAGCAAAATATTAAATGAAGTCGATGAAGATTCTCAGTCATCCAGGTGAGGTTATCTGGAAGCTGAGTCATGGAAACTAACAAAAAAGAAGTTCAGTTGCTATGACTACCATGATATAACTTCCACATAATATTAACTGAAATTATAAGGGGCCTTATCTATGGTTAAAGGCTTGTTTTCTAGACGGGTTCTTGTATAATTCATTGTATTTACATTGTGCAAGTCCCTAAATAAACATGTGTTTACTTAGTTTACTGCAAAAAAGAGCATTAAAAGCAGCAAATCAAAGACCTGCTCTGATCATTTATAAGAAAATAGTAAAACCCAGAAAAGCCAAAATAGAGAACATTTAACAACTGGAGGAAGATGGGTTCAACCACGACCCACATTAAAATAGACTTATATGGTCCTGGATGCCTCAAAAAATACTTACAGATGTGGAAAGATTTGTTGGTACCCTTCTGTTAAAGAAATAAAAACGCTAACATTCACACATTGTATTTTACACTCATCCACTCTCTTATACACCACTAACTTCACAGTCTGTCACATCTCAATCCCTTTAGCTTAATGTATTTTTTTAAGTGCATTTTTTATGCCTCTTCCTTTATTTTCCATGGACATTTGATAGGTCATGACGTAATTCTGAGTAAGTTAAGTTCAAGTTTTTCAAACTCAAGTGTAAGTGTGCTACACTAAATATGCTTTTGCACAAAATACAATTCACTTTATGTGTTTTTAAGGCAACTGGTTTGCATTTTTTTTAGGAAGCCTTACTAATAGAGTGAGGGTTGCACTTTTGCCTAGTGCTGTCAAAGTGTTTTGCCAAATGAACAAATGTAATTACACTGCCATGTGGACATTAGGGCTCAAAACACAGGCAGTGCTGTTTCCAGATCCTGAGAGCAGTCAAGAAAAATGAAACCTAAAGAACAGGTTCCACATAACTGAGATATGTCAGATGAAAGCAATTATTGTAAGTTGGTTGAAGTCTTAATAAAAATAATTTAAAATAATTGGGTCAACATAAAATATTTAACTTGCAACTAATAAGTTAGATCAACTTAAAACATTTGCTTTCAAATGACATAATTTACTTATGTGGAACCTGTTGTTGAGCATTAATGTTTTTTGAATCAGTGTAAACCGTGCTGAAATCCCATAGAAAAAGAATACATGTTTCCAAATGTCAGGTTGTAAATAATCAGTTGCCTGGTTAACTTGTCTTATTGTTCAGAATCTAATTACACTACACGTTGACGTGACCTGACTCTTCATTTATTTATTTGATTTTTTAGCAAACAAAAGATGCGACGACACTGGAAATGTTTGCTGGGTTGTGCAATCGGTCCCATTTTATGATGAGAGATACAGCATTTATGATTTATTTGTTTATAGTAAGAAATCAGAGTGATGCTGATTTATCTGGAGTAACGAGCCCGACGTTGACGGGCGGTTGTGCGTCTTGGAGAGGGGCAGGGACGCTGGAGACGCGCAACGGCAGCAGCAGCAGCAGCGCAGTCTATTTGGAGCCACCGGTTGAGATCGTTCAACTCTCCCAGAGCAGTGACTGTCTGAACGGATGGTGGGATATAAATCGACATCCTCGATCACCAACAGAATTATCTGAAACAAACGATGGACATCATCTTCGCCACTCTACAAAGCCACGACCGCATCGGATGAGTGAAATCGGAGATGCTGCGCATCACGACCAAAATCCTGGAGCGTGTTTGAGTAGGACTGTGGGTGTGTGCGCGTCGGGCTCGCCGCTACCTCCGGACTGCACTCGCCAACTTCCCCCGCTTTCCATCAAGTCATGTCTGATACAGAGCGATGGGCAAGTTTGACGACAACGAGAGGATAATCCTCAACGTCGGGGGCACCAGGCACGAAACCTACAAAACCACCCTGAAGACTCTGCCGGGGACGCGACTGGCCCTGCTCGCTTCCGACTCGGACATCGACTCCGTGCTGGATCAGCTGCAACAAGTCCCCGGCTTCATCGAGTACAACGCGCGGACCAACGAGTACTTCTTTGACCGCCACCCGGGAGTCTTCGCCTATGTGCTTAACTACTACCGGACCGGGAAGCTCCACTGCCCGGCGGATGTGTGCGGACCGCTGTTCGAGGAGGAGCTCTCCTTCTGGGGCATCGATGAGACGGACGTGGAGCCCTGCTGCTGGATGACATACCGGCAGCACCGGGACGCGGAGGAAGCTCTGGACGTGTTTGAGCTCAACGTGGACAACGGGGACGACGACGACGAGATAGGGAAGAGGCTCGGCATTGAGGACGTGTCTGCCGACGGTAACGTCAGCCTGTGGAGGAAGTGGCAGCCGGTGGTCTGGAATCTATTCGAGGATCCTTACTCCTCCAGGGCGGCGAGGGTAAGCGCGCACCGCTGCGTCCGGAGCTCACACACAGAAACCCACAGTTCACACATCCCATGCGTTCACAGCTCCCAGTGTGACATGCCCACCTGGAGAAGTTAAAACCATCTTGCAGAAAGACACAAAGTGTCACAAACTTGTTTCCACTAAAAAGTGAGAGAATTTGAAATGTGATACATTTTCTTCCAGGTTTGTTTGAATAGCTTCGACATGACATTGATGTGAAAATTTCCCTCACAAGGTTTGTACAGTGTCAGGATGGTTATTCATAGCTGTGGTCCACTTTAAACCTGTAGGCCTGTGCCAAACAGAGGCTACACTTCAGTCTTACTTCACAGTGTCTGTAGCACAAGCTTTGTTTATTGGGTTACAGCCTAGAAATGACATTTCAGCAGCCACAGCCTGTTATTCAGATTGTATTTGGTGCTTCTTTCACACCCCGGAATTGCTTAACATTCTCGTAAACACAAAAGAAACGTGTGGGATCTTATCTTTTCCAAAATGAGTGTAACACCTTCTGCTGGGAATAGACCAGATGTAAACGTATTTCTCATTCGTTTTTTGATTTATTTGTTTTTCTTTTTGTTTCACACTGAGGCACAGATTTAAAAATGAGCTTTTACTCGATATGGGTGGAGTGCACTTTAAAAAGCATGTCCCAGTGGACAAAACGCATACCTACCACACAAACAGACTGTAAATCAATGTCAGCTGTTCATTTGAAGTTCTTGGAATAGTTATTAATAAAATCGGCTTTCATTATACACCCCCCCTCCCTCTCTCCTCTATCTGTGAATGACAGGAGCTCTGCTAAACTGGCCTCAGGCTGCAGGTGAATTCAGACAAACAGACAGTGAATCGTTGTCATTGTCAAGCTGAAGTGTCACAAGAGTGAATGACTGCTGGCTATGATGTCATACGTAAATGGAAATGCAGAACAGCTACAGGAATGCCGTTGTGATGTCACAGGAAGTGTGTTAGTTAACCTTCAGAACTGACTAAGGGTTTTACAAGGTTTAAATACTCAGCGTATTAAATATTTTGTAATTTTTTTTCATTTACAATGAAATTACACCAGTAAGTTTAAGATTAAATGTGATTTTAGACACAACCTGGAACTTGAGACATGGCAACTGGACTTAATTCCTGTCAGGTTGAAACATTACACTACTCAACCGAGTACCTCCATCAGTCTGAGGAAAGCTGATTGAACATTACAGATCTGTCTTCCAGGTTGGTTTCATTTTACCCCTGCCCTGGATAGGGTCGTTAAGAAGACAATGGAAGGGAAGGGTTTGAGAAGATGTGTGACGTGTGAGATGTGAGCCAGTTACTGTGGTCTTCCTGGTGGATGTGTGAAGTGGTCTTGATTTTTCCAGGTGATAGATGAAAAGGCAGGATGATAAATTGGAGACAGGTTGTATCTTAGACCTCCACCTTGATTTGCACAGGTATGGCTTCACGCTCAGACTGACGAAGCTACTCGGATGAGTACTGAAACGTTTTGACCTAACAGAAAGAAGCCCAGTTGCCATGACTCAGCTTCACCTTGATGACAAATCTAGACAATTTTAGATGGCTGTGTACACAGCAAAAACAAACAAGGGGATTTAGTTTTTGATTCACAATAAAGTGTTAAAGTTAAAGTTAAAGTGTTATCAGTACTAATATCAGGCAATTTTTGATTATTTTCTCTATCATATAGTTATCATATATATCCTGCTACTATTGTGACTTTATTCTGCATTTGTCCTGCCTTACTTTAAAATATGGACACTCCTCATTGATGAAACATCTTATATCAGATCAATCTTTTTAGTGCTTCTAACTGTCTCATTAAGTAAAACCTATTCCAGTTTGTCTACTTACACAGTAGACCACAGCAGAGAGTAAAAGAAGCAGCACTGTGATTACATCATTCCTCCTTTTCATTGTCTGCAAGAGGCTGTGTGAACAGGATTACATAGACTTTAAAATGAGGTTGAACTGGAAATGAAGCAATATTGTATTCAAGAAAAAATATAAACCCAATCACGTGTCATATTGAACATTTTCCCATATTAGTTACCCTAAAATCAGTCAAGTTAAAAGGGAAACTGATAAAATTCTGATATAAATCAGTTGCACTGAATTTCGCTGGTGATTTCTGGTGAAGTTATTCTTGGCAATTACCCTGCTGACTGAGGCACTAACTGGGATGTAACAGAAGTAAACATTGGGTTCGTTTCAGCAGTGCCTCGCTGGCAGAAGGGAGATGATTGAGCTGAATGCTTGTATTTACTACATGCATACATCTGTCTCTCTGTACCAACAATCAGCCAGTATTCACACGCAGTAATGAATCAGTAATGATTTGCCACCAATACAACTCAGAAGCTCCTGTTTCTGTAAAAGCCTTCCGATGTCTACGTACCCTGATGGTGATGGTGCTCTGTCTACTCTTAGTTCAGTCTTCGTAGATGGTATCTCTTTTAATACACAACACAGAGAAGGAGGAAGTGTCTGTGTGAGCCCCATAAGTGATGCAGAGTGTGAGCGTGAGTGTATGTGTCTAAAAGAAGCTCCTCAGGGGCTATAATCTACCCTCTGACAAGACCTTAGGAGAGAGTAATGTAGAATTATCCTCCCTGGAGATGAAAGGTGTCAAGTGTAAAGCTCAGTCTTCTTACACAAGTTTGCCTTTGACCCTGACATCACAGTGCTGACAGTAATAACTGTGAAGTGCCCTTTAATTGGAGAAATGTCATTTATCGTAGTGATGTAGTGAATTAAAAGTTGGATGGAAGGGTCATGTACATCCTTGGAACAAGTTTCAATAGATCAGCATTTACAGAAAGAATCGCTGTATCATGGATGGTCTGTGCTGCAGACATCATGTAGGCTTGTGTTGGGCTAAAATAGGGAAGACCATCTCTGCAAGTCAAGGGTTAGGCCAAGTCTTCTTAGGTGTCTACTCAGTCTTATCAACTATGTTAATACCATAAATGTTGGAACAGCTTTGCCATACTCAAGCAGAAAGTGCAAAACAAAAACTCATTTCTTGATTTGCCTACAGACATCACAAGAAACTACGTCATAGAGAAATGAAGAGTCACATGCAACAAATGCTGGACGTGAAGCAGATATTCTGTGGTTCACTGTCCAAACATTGAAGGCTGGTGATTGTTTTTTTGTCACTGTCAATGAACTACAAAAAAACCCAACATCTTCACACTTAGTATTTTTTAATGAAAATGTTAATATCAACTTTTGCTTTTATACTGTCTCAAAATAGATTTGTGAAAGAAACGGTAAAGGGCAGTAGTGTATTACAGGAACCCTCACTACTCTTCTGCAATGAGTATTTTAAAGGCCTGCGTACACCTAAGCACTGCACAGTAGATTACGAATAGGATTTGGTGGCGACAGCTGGTTGAGCAGAGATGCTTTCTGTCTGATGCTACCAGTTCTTGTCATAAAGATATATTTTAAATACCTTTAATATTTATGACCGACATCAGCGACCAATAATGTAACAATCAGCTGAGATCTACAGTCAATTCAGCTGTACCTGAAGCATTACGCTTCTCCTGTGTAGGCTCTATAATCCACACACGTTTGTTTGCTATCTTATTAGAATTAACACTAGATCGTGGGCTGAAGGCAGCCTGGCTCTTTGCATTCAGTTAACAGACTGCTCTGGTACACGTACCAACTTAGCTAGCGCAAGTTGGACTTAAGCAGAGGAAGTCGACCTCTACTCAAAGAGTAGAAATAAGAGTCCTAATAATCCCAAACATGTCTTGACTGAATGTTCATTCTTAGCCTGTTTGCTAACATTAGCCATGGGCACGTATACATTCAGGAGCTGTGGTAGCTGTGTTTATTTAGCCTTAAAGGTTGGGACTTCTGGTGAGCTGTGTGCAGTGACTAATGGTATCTGTATCTATGCAGAAAGCACTGGGCAAGTAGCGACAGCTGTAGCTTTGGCCCTGTGTCACTGTTTGCACAGTTTTTGTTCGGGTCCAGAACAAAGTGTAGGTCTCCTCTGTTTGGAACCGCTCGGAGCCCACTACACACACATGAGCTTTGTACACAGCTAAATTGATTGAAGTAGGATCATATTAGTTGTGTGACATGCATCATAAACATGCTGGACACGCTTTTGGTATAAACTCAGCATAAGGTCAATATCTTGTCCTGCTTTAGCACAATGTCATATTTTATTTCTGTGTGTAATAAATAAATGTGGTAAAAAAATCTGGAGTTGTTTAAATGCACCTGACAGAGCTCAGGTGAGCAAAAAAAGTAAACAGTAATATGCATGCTGCTGTGAAATCACTAATGTATTGGAATTACTTTTCCAAGGACTACTAAGTATTTTATTGTGGTTTTGATGTAACTTCCCCAACGACGGTTGACAGTAACAAAACTACAGAACATCACTGGCCTTAATCTGCAATAGAGCATAAGAAACAGACAGAGCGAGAGCAAGTCCTCTCCATTCATTAGCAGCATAATCACTGACGTCAGACAAAAACTCAGTGTCAGCTCAGCTGCGTGTGTCTGTCGGAAAGCCTTTCCTGTTTGTTTCTCCAGATAATCTGAAAACCCAAAAGTCTGATCCGTCCTTCTAACCGACTCATCCACGAGTGTTTGTGTGCCAGCAGTCAGCAGTAGCAGGCGTGCTTCTCTGGACTCCCCACGCTGTTTCTATTGTTGTAACCATCCTGTTCTCTCCTCACTCTCAGCTGCCTCTTTAATCTGCATGCTCTGTGTTTTAACGGTAGCTGTCGGTGCGCTCAGTTGTCTGTGTGAATTTGAGTTTTTTTTTTTCATGTGTGTTTAGGATTGTGTTTCTAAAAAGAGTGAGAAAATATGACTGTGTTCTATGTTCGTAGGTGTGTGTTCTCCTATGTGTTAATCTGTTTGTTTGTGCCTCTCATGTCTCTGTAGTTTGCCATTTCTGGATTGGGATGGTAACAAAAAACAAAGAGAGAAAAAAATAACACCCACCACCTTCTTCATTTCCCATGTCTGTGCTCTGAGGCAGAGGTTTTTAGCTTATGCCTGACTTTGTAGTTTCCCCCCAACACCTCACCCACCTACCCACGCGTCCCCCTCACCCTCCCATGATCCCATATGAGACTGCAGCTTGCTTTCTGCCACTTAAGAGGTTAAAAACCCAAACCATCTGGGTGCTGCCTGCTGCACGCCTGAAGATACCAAATCCAGGCTGCACGCTCAGCCTGCCTGTTGTCATGGCAACATCATTGCTCATCACCACAGCCTGTTTTCATTGAGATCCGTCCGGTCCGTGAAACTGATTGATTTCAAAAACCTGCTCAACCGTAAAACCCTTATTGCTCAGTAACCCCTTTGTGTGCTAGCTTGTTAGTTTTGGCACAGCGATGCAAAGAAAAGGACGTAGCATCTCTAACGCAACCGATCCATGTGTGCATGTCTCTTTAACTGCTTTCTTATTGCTGTCAGAGGTGATACCTGGTGATGTACTTCAGTTTTATTACTTTTTGCCCCTGTCTAACTGGAGCTACAGGTGGACAAGGGGCCTGTCCACCTCATCAGAAAGCCCTGCTGAAACACACTGTCCAGCGTCTGAGGTTGCAGGAGGCAAGGAGATGCAGCTGATGTGCTGCAAACAGACGGCAAGGCGTCACTGAGTAAATAGAGTCTGACGTGTAAACAGCAGCAAACCTGACGCTGGGTAGGAGAGCAGGGGCAAAAAGCAGCCTGAGCGTGGGAGGTGACGGCACGCCGCTGGGCATGTTTGTAGCCGCTGCCAGTCACATTAATCTGCCCCCGCCAATCATCTTCCTGTGCTGCTTTGGTGACTATAATAGCTCAGTGTACAGGAGTAGTGTGGAGGGCAGCAGCTGTGGTAATTAGGAGAGAGGTTAGCATGAGTAAGACTTTCACATCAACAGCTTGTGCTGAAGCTGTAATGTGAATTTTCTTTTTCAGCATTTATATTGGTGCAGCTGTCATGTGCTCATCACTGGAGTTCATTTGGTACAGTGTGTTCAACATCTGTCAGTGGTGGCGTGGCCTCTTCTTACTTGTTGGTGCACTGTGGTCTCTTTCTTAATCACACTGACTTTAGCCTCTGATATTACCTGCTGCTGTATAGGCGCTGTTGAAAGTTACCAAAATCCAAATTTGTAAAATAAGGGTAGGAAGCCAGTGAGGAATGAAGGTATATACAGTCATGGATCCAGTTTTTTCTATGTAAAACTAGACAATATAACTTTTTAATAAAGAGGATATAGCACACTTTTTCTCCTGAAATAGAATAAAATTCATGAACAAAAAAACACATAGTTTCTTATTTTAATAGTCTCAGGAGTTTTACTACTATAAGCTCACTTGGACTTACCAGTAGTATGTGGTGGCTAATAGCCAAAGTTAGTGACTCAAATGTAATAACTGAGGTAACGTTAGGTCTGTTTCATACTCAGAAGCTCCTCAGTAAGCAGCTTTCTATTTTATGCACACACATAATGCTCACCAGTCTCTGCAGTGCCTCTATTCAGCTACATTACAGCTCCCATTCAGCAGTTGGTAGGAAAAGTCACTTATTTTCAGACCCAATAGGATCAGATATTGTCTGCTGGATATGAAAAAGTGCACATCAAGGTATAATGTTCTAATCAAAAGGAAAGTTGAGTTAAAGTCCACACTGGTCTCACCACTGCAGAAGCTGCTGCTCATGCTCTCTTCAGTAATTTGGTTGACTTTATCCCAGTGGAATTTTATACAGGTAAAAACCTACAAGTTACTGGAACAAGAGAAAATGTAGCATAGAAAAACCTTGTGTAAATGTGAAATAACAGAAAACAAATAGCGAAGCAGATATTTCTTCATATGATGAATGCTCCACCACCAACCAAAATGATATTGCAGGAAGGTGACTTTGTCTGCTCACAAACGAGAATGAGAGAGGCCTGTTGGATAGTTAATGAATGGAACTTGTTCAGTATGCATGATCGGACCCCTCGACTTGCAGTGGCTTGCTATATATGGCATCCTGTGTGGTCTTGCTATCGCTGCCTGTCTGGCGTCCCAACCTTTCAGTACCACACACAAATACACACATGCACGCAGCTCAGACATACTGAAGCAAAGTGAAGAATATGGGCGCTCTCTCTAAAAAAGATTTTAAATTGTATTGAGGTATATTAAAGTGCCAAATTTGGCATACATGATGACAGGGTGACTCTAAAATCCTAAACTGGTCTGATTTCCTCACATTGTGTGGCCTTTTGGAATTAGACAGCTGTTTTTCCTGTTGGAATTCTGTGAACCTTTTAGTTTGCTCTGTTTCTTTATCTGGTCTCACAACTAGATAAAGGGAATCCAATTTAAACAATTATACAAACTACACATACACATTTACTTTTTGTGGAAATTAGTGTGGCAAATGTTTGTGAACAGGTGTTTAAATCAAAGGGGGGGGGGCGAAATCCCATGTTTTGGATTGGTTGAGTCGAAGTCCCAACCTCACCACTTACTGAAGACATAGGTTCACATTTTTCCACACACAAATATTGAAGATTCATTTTCAAGAATAAATCTTTATCTAATACTACAGCTTGAGAAATGTCATTTTTGGTCATTTATGCAGAAATGGAGAAATTCTAAGGGGTTCACAAACTTTTAAGCATAATTGTATGCAAAGGACATCAAGGGTTATGTAAAACGAGGGTAAATATAGGCCCTGTTTATACCTGATATTAAAATGCATTCTGGGCGATCAGATCAGAGGTGTACAGTGCTAAATATGCTAAATACAAGTTCCACCAACATGGGTTGTGATCCAATAAGTTAAACCTCATGCAGAGGTGGTGAAAACTTGATGATTGCTATCGTATATGTGGATATGCTCAGGAAAATGTCAGAAACATAGTGATGTGATAGCGCATGTAGCTTCTAGCAGAAATGACGCAGCAGTAATGAAATCTGGACACAAGCAGTCTGCTGGACACCAGACGTATGCATGAGGACGGGTGTAAACAGTGACTGTTGTCATTCAATCACCCAAGATGCATTTTAATACCAGGTGTAAACGGGATCATGACACCTTGTATCTGCTTTGACAAACGTCCCGACCTCTTCGGACACCGGATGGCATGATATGCATTTGATTAAGAACGAAGCATTTTGCAGCATGAGACAAAATGTGCATGTATACTGTAAATTTCCTTGATGACGGGACTCCTCTTTGTCTCATTAAAGGTTTCCACAGGTGTTAATTCAACAGAGCATCGGATACAAGCGGCGCATTTGTTAACTCTCTTCCACCCTCTGTGTGGCCCCCTAGCTCTGGGAGCTGTAGCAGACTTGCAGAATTTGTTTGGACTGAATGCTAAATAATTAATTCTTATCCATTCACTCTAAAAGATTGAGTGCCTCCCAAGGACAATGGATTTGCTGAAAGTTCCTCTCTCTGGCACCAATTGTACTACCCCGAGGCGCACACATTAAAAGGTAATTAATAAATCAGAGTTTCGGCATAATTTGTGTTTCTTGACTCTGTGCCCCAGCTGGTCGACTGTGGAGGCTGAGCCGCTGTTTGACAGAATTCAGGTTGAGTTTTGGCATTGAATGCTCATTATTTTCTATGTATTTGCTACAATAAATTGAGAATACCTTACAAATTCTACGTAGTTAGTTGGAATGTCATGTTAGTTAGCCCAATTTTAATTCAATTTCAATTTAGTTTATTTATATAGAGCCAAATCACAACAAAAGTCGTCTCAAGGCACTTTACAATCAAAGATTTAAGATCATACAGAATATAACAATACAACTATATAGGATTACATACAAAACACAACAAATCCCTTTTGAGCAAGCATTGGAAAATCATTTATAATTTTAGTACTTCAAGCTTATGTTATTAAGTTAAGAGTTATTCTGGCCACCTGGGGGCATCACAACAGAAAATAAACACTGTATTGACATTATCGCTATTACTTCATAAAGTTGATAGCCTGTTGGCAAATACTTGCCTAATTACACATTAGGCACATATGCAGCCACATTAACATCAGTCACGTTTCCAGCCGCGGGACATATCCAGTATACGCTCTTGATAAGTTGTGTTGGTCTCCACCAACTCCGCTGAAACATTTCAGGTTCTTTAGCTGCTCTAATACATTCTGTAGAAGCTAAGTTTGTATCCCTGCAACAAGGCCCTAACCTGCAGATAAGGATCAGACCTCCCACAAGATGGTTGACTTTAAACCTCGTGTGGTCTTGAAGTTGTCAACTTTTTCAGTCAATTAGTGTGTTAGTTGTTATGTTACTAGGATTCATTGCCTTGACCAGTGGCTTTCCCTAACCCTAACCACCTTGTCTTAAAGTCTGTCTCCTGCCTCGATTAACAAGTTCCAGCTAATATTTCTTGTTAAAAGCTGCTGCAGGCTTCTGCAGAACATGAATTTGAAAAGAAAACATTGAAGTTACAGGTTCTAAAACTAAAACAATAAAATCTTGTCACTTCTGAACTAAAGGCTGGTGTAGCTGCACAGCTGCCTTCTCTTTCCATTTAAGCCACAGAAGACATTCTTTACCTTTGCAAAGATTAACTTGCATTTGGTAGGAAGGCAAGAACAGATCCTTCCAGACTTCACAGGCAAAGGTCAGGCCACATTTTCATGGACGTGTTTATACTCAACACCATCTTATTTATATGCCAACAGCCTCATTTATAGTATGTTAGGCTCTTGGGTGACAGCAGACAGCTCAGCTATCCTCACAGCTTTTATTGGAAAACACTCTAACCCCTTTCCTAGACACAGACAAGGGTCAGGCTGGAAACTGAAAATGTCACACTAGTGAGGAGATGACAGGGGCATGATGTGCACAGAAAGAGCAGCAGGTTGAGCCTCTTTGACAGCTTCAGTACTCTCAAAGCTGCAAAATGTGCTGATTGTTCTGTCCCTATGCAGTGAGACATGGTAACTAGCTGGGTGTCATGGTTTTCTTGGTAACTTTGTTTGCTAGGTTAACCTTCTAGATCGAGCCCTGGCTGAAGTGAAAAATTTCTGAAGTGAAAAATCTGCTGTTTAATGCAGCTGCAAAAACGCAAACAGGGCTCAATAAGAGGACACGTTCAACCAAATCAACGCACACATGATGGGACTAGGTGTGAAAAGGAAGTAGATGCCATTCAAACGAGATGACAACTTAAGAACATGACACACATGGACGTTTCTGGATATTTTGGTGCCCTGGGCAAGAGGAGTTTACCATGAGAGGGCTGTGTTTTTATTAAAATATTATATAAACATTGTTGCATAAAGCTAATAACAGACAGTAAACACAACCATTATAGTGCTCATACGCACAAAGTAGCTTCTGTGCTCATATCTGACTGGCAAACGCTGCCTAATTTGAAATAAGCTGTTAAATTGCAACAACAAAACACGTCAGTGCAACTGGGACATCAAAAAGTCATTATTACTTAAAATAAACTTGTGACCTTTGAACAATTAAGGAGATTTTTAAAAATGTGGTAATGAAGTAATTCTGTATTTTTGTATT
>OMLM01009645.1:0-10139 GCA_900302695.1 Helostoma temminkii | reverse complement strand
AAAATGCTGATAACTAAATATAATCCAAATGTAAAAACATCTAAATTGTGCCACTTGCATAACATTTCTCCACAGTTCTACTCCACAAGTCTACTTCGTGATCTACCTCATTCCTTTTAAACTTTGAGACCTGGAAAAGCTCCAGGCCACGGAGCTCCACACACCGCTGATGAGAAAGTATGACACATGCTTAACTTCAATTTTTATCTTTCCATCTTCAGTCAGTTTACATCTTTGCCAGGAACAGAGAGCATGGCTCCTCATTTTCTCCAGCCGTGCCAAGCAGTTGTCTGTATAGTTTGCCATCAGATCACTATCAGATTAGCCGTAGGAGGGAAGGAGACAGTGGTCCCATCTGTTCACACTGTGATGCTGAAACATAAATGCCTCTTCCTTTTCTTCGTCAGGTCTGGTAGATGTTTGAGGATAAACTTTCTATATGCTTTCCTTTTAAGGGGTGCAGTTTTTAGACTCTCCAAAAAAGTTTTCTGTCAAATGCTCTGGAGAAGCTGTGAAAGTTGAGAGCTGATCTCATAAGGTAAAGTACGTATTTGCTTGTGTGTGTGTGTGTGTGTGTGTGCATGCACATGTGCAGGTGACTGTGCCTGCACTTATAAAAGGTTCAAGATTTACTTAAGTTACCCAGAGGAAGCTTTCAGAGAAAAACACACTCTCAAACATATACTCTGTCAAGACTTATCTTAGCCCTCCAGAGGCAGCAAGACAAAGCTCACACATTTTAAAGTCTCCAGTGGTAAATGAAGTGTTTGAGGAATTGCAAATGCCAGACACACACGCACACACTGACAGTTAATTTTTATAACCTTTTGTGAAAAGACTTAGCAAGCAAACATTCAACCTGAGACAGACCCCATCACTTGTGCCCCCATCCACCTACTTACCCAAGCAATTTGCTGCCTGTCTATCTCCATCAACCCACACAAGAACAGCGAACAGTGTAACAGCTAAGACTAAGCCAAAATATGTCAGTTTTCTTCAGTACTTGAATAAATCCCTTTTTTTGGTACATTATTTTACCTTTTTTGTTAAGCAGTGTATAATCAGTGATTTTAGCTTAACAGTACCTAGTACATGAACTAGGCCGCTCATTTCAGCTCATTGTTCTGGTGTTGCAGCAGCAACTTTATTTATTTTGGCTCTGCGGTCTTACCTATCATTTCCAGATGGAAATTTTATTATATAGTGCATGCCAACTATTAAATGCCAATCAAGAGACTTGCTAGTAAGGATATTGGAACTAAAGTGCCAGAATATTATTATGGAAGAGACAAAAAACAGGGTGGTATTTTACAGGGTGGTCAGAAGCATATTTAAAATTGTATGCTAATGTTGCTCTGTAGCTTATGTGCAAATAGGTAACTGCTTGCTTACCATATAAATTGAAAAACTGATTAATAAAAGTCAATGGTCTTTTTACATTTTCACTCAGCTTAAAATTGCCAAAACATTTATTAATGTGGCTTTAAAGGTGGAATGTTGTACGAAACCTCTTCACTGTAGCGAATTTATGTTTAATATTTTCTAATAAGTGGAAACATCATTGCAAACCTTTAACACTGACCTGAACCTCAATGCCATATCCCAGATACACAGTAATCAAGTAGTTACACTCCACTCCAGAATCAAGTTGCTGCAGGATTTCGATGGTACCCTCAGGGTCAGTGAAATTCAGACCGCATGGCTCTGTGGGAAACAGTAAAAAGAAAAGTGATTCCCTTTTTCCCGGACCACTGATCTTTCTGACAGCCCACCTGTGTCTCTGTGGCCCCGTAACCCCCTAACCATCTCTGCAGATTTCTTCTCCGACACTGATCATCTGGGCCTGCAGGCCTCTGTGGCCAGTGGGAAGGACAGACAGGGCACATCAGGGAAAATCAGATTGTTTTTGACACATGAGCAATTCTGTTATCCCTGGTGGAGAGATGAATAGCTGTGTGCAGCATGCAAAATGAACAGCAGTGATGTTTATAGCCTGATGCATAGTTTTCTTGTCCTCTAGAATGGAAATGTTAAATCAATTTTGAATTTGCAATGTGGGGAAAAAGTAAACTGCTACTAATTATGTCATATCTCTTATCTGACCAAGCTACTGAGTATATCCTTGAAAGTCAGAGAAAAAGTGAGCATGCCTACCTGATGTCTGCGTGATGGTAATGGTTGTAGTTGTTATAACGGTTGTGGATGTTGGGGTGGTACCTTCTACTTGAGACACTTCACTTGGGTTGGCTTTGTACTTTGGTGGTGTTTCCCTACTTCCTCCTTTCGCCATCCTAACCCTTGAGGAGGGTCCAGTTGTCCCTGCAGGAATAGCACTCCAACTTTGAGATTGACTTCTCTGTGAGGATGGGGAAGCCACTGGATTGTTTTCACTGCCTGAATGTCTCCTATCTTCTGCCATTTGAGTTGTTAGGGGGTCTGTTGTTGATTCTAATTCATCTGACCACCTGGTCTTGTCCTTGGATGACTTCTTTTGAGACAGAGGCATGGGTGGCCTTGGTGTTGTGGGAGAAAATGTGGTCAGTGGGGAAGTAGCAGCCTCAGTGGCAGTAGTGGCAATGTCTGAGAAGGCTGGTGCATCCTCATGGGGCACTAATTGAGTGACAGGGTCGTTTGCATCTGACACAGAGCCTGGCATGGTGGGATATGCAGCCACAGAGCCATCCTTCCTAAAAAAGTGCTGGTCCCCCTGGAAGTTCCTTGTTAGTAGATGCTCATGAAGAAGCATGCCCTTGAGGATGGGGTGGTGGTTGGGAATGTTCACCGGTGAGGCCGTGGTGACTGAGTGGACTTCGCTCTCTGTGTCCTGCGTTGATGATTGTGAGAAAAGAACACCGAGTCTGTCTGGGTCCAGTATCCTCTTATTGATGCCATTGCTTTCATTTGGACCTGAGAGCAAGGGAATAAAGTAATATGGTTGTGTTAAGCAAAATATTACAGTCCAGTGAACTACAAAAGCAACATACAGTACAGAGCAGTGCATCTTTTTGACAGTTTCATTATAGAATCATCAACTCTGCCAGCCTATAATCTAACAAAATTATGCCTAATGGGGTGCGAGGCTGTCCTCTTGTATAATACTTGCACACATATTTTGCTGCTGTTTTAATCAGTTCATTATGCATTTACATGTGTATGTGTGCATATGTGTGTGGCTTTTAGGGATGCAAAAGTATAAACCTCCATAGTGTCCTTTATAGAAGCTTTAATAATAGCAAAACAGCTATGTAGGTCACTGCAAATAGTACAGTACATGTGATGCACATATGATAATCCTTGTCATTATGCACATAGCCCATTATTTACAGCTTATTTTTAAGAGCACCTTGAGTGGTAAAATCAGAACATCATGTTTTCTTTCAGTATTTGACTACACTTACTTATACTGTACATTTATTTGAGCTACCACAAAGGACATTCTTTTAATAGTTATGTGGATTAATATTGGCAGTCTTGAGCCCTAGCTTGCACAAAGACAGTTTATTATCAAAGGCACATTCCACAATCACACTCTGCAGGCAATGAAAATCTCAGTGCAGTGAAACACTGAGCAGTTTGTCTAGTTTCTTGTCGGATCAAAAGGGTTAAAATGACATATTTTTCTAAGGGTTTCTTTTGCAGGCTACTGTTTTTATCCCATTTTTTACTTCACCAAGACGGACACAGTGCTAGCATAGTTATAAGTTCCACATGAAAAGTAGCCTGGAAACTTTTGGCTTATCTCGTGGTCGAGGTTGCCACAGTGGAGCATGGTTCATACATAGTTTTGGCACAGGTTTTATGCCGGATGCCCTTCCTGATGCCACCAGCCCCCCAATTTTACACTGGGCTTGGGCCCAGCACCCAGAGTACACTGGCTTGTGCAACCTCAGTGGCTGGGGTTTTATGGACATTTGGGCGGTTCTAGAGTGGAGGGGTGCACTACTGTCGGTAAACCACAAATAAATAAATATAATGGACAAAGCTGTGGATGTAATGTAGGATATAGTATAAATCCAGATTAAAAGAATACAAATGTTCTGATATAATAGCAAGTAAACTAATGAAATGACAATAAAAGCAGGTCTATGAAATGTCCATGAGCTGCATATGAAAGGTATCTAAATTGAAACAAAAAATAAATAAAAACAGTGGAACAGACATCAAATCACTGACTTTTATTTTACCTGTGTTTTATTAAATGACGATGGTTTAAAACAGTTTACGTTACAGTAATAGTCTAAATAAAAGATACAATGTGGAGTAACTTTGCGTTTTGACAATGACATGAATAATCCATGTCATGTCACAATCCAATCCATCCAGTAGAGTTTAGTAACAACACAACATAAACCTTATTTTTAAATTAAAACTTGGAAATATCAAAGCTGCATATTAGCTCCTAATGTAGTTCATGTGTCCTCTTGGTTTCTGTCCAGTAAAAGAGAGAAAACGGCTACTGCATGGAGGTTTTCTCATCGGTAGAAGGTGACTAACCAAATGTAAAGAAACAGTACTGTCAATTCACCTCTATGTTTCTCAATGTATCTTTTAACAGTTTAACAAGTACAGACAGGCCAAACAGCTCATGCAGTGTAAGTGTTTTTGTAGCCAAATGATTGCACTGTGAGTCCAAGAGTGCCATATTTACCCCATTATCTGCTACATTTTCCTCACATTAGTTGTTTGGGGGAAATCTGGCGATTTGATGGTTCTCACCACTGCAAATCCGTCAGTGCTCCAGACAGTGTAAACATCAGCAGAGATGAACTCCTTTGCATATCCTTAGTGGCTTTCAGAGGACATTTATCTTGAAATGATCAAATGTTCTCCAGCTGGCTGCTAGTTAGCCTATCCATACTCCTATGACAAGAAAGCCGTTTTGCCTCGCTGATGAACGTTTATGTAGAAAGGCATTTTTGATGTTTTGAAAACCTAATGCTAACTTGCTCTTTCAAGGTGTGTGTTGGCAGGATTTCTTTCTATCTCACTGAAATAGAGGTGGGAATATAATGTATTTCTCTGGGTACTGCTGGACAAAAATGAAACATCTATGGCCATCACCATCCTTTTAGGATGGTGAGATGAGCTCACTAATAATACCATAGCCCACTGTGAATTCTTTCTTTCATGACAGCATCACTGCAGCATCTCAATCTTTTTAGTTTTTGCATCAAATTTCCAGCACTGTTTTACTTTTACTGTACGTTTACCTTAATGTTTCCCTGTTTTTCTTTACTCTGAGTGACTTCATGGCTAATCTGCTGACCATATGATGGAAATATAAACATAAAACAACTCTATGTGTTTTGAATTATAGCATAAATAATAGCTAAGATATAATCCTCTTATGTGCCTATGCACGTGTTTACATGAAACAATGCAGTCTGCTTTGACACCTTAATTAGCTTGCATTCTGCATGACAGTTTGCCTTAATGAGGCAGAAAAGCTGTCAGCACGCTTTTCATGCTTATAGATGAAAGGATGTTGTTGACACAGGCAGCAAATGAGTGAGATATTGCCATGGTGAGTGTTTCTGTTTCCCACAGTGCTCCAAGAGGATAAAGAAGCCTCAGCTAAGGGTCACAATAGGTGTAAGATTCAACATTGGTTAATATGATGCTTATGTTAATGTTAAAGGTTGAATTAGTGTCTCAAAGGTCTCAAATGTTTATTTCATCATACTGTAAATGTTTATGCCTTGAAGTGCCATGTCCCCTTTAAAGACTCCACCCTACATGTCTGAATCAAACAATATATTATAAAATATAAGTTTGCCTGCACCAGTAGGCAAATGTTAGAAAACTGACTTATGTCTTTATCAATGCTGTAAGGATTCCCATAGCATGAAACAAACATTTACGTTCTTAAGTGAGAAATTGTGTATGAATACTTGTCAAAACTAACTGTGCCACAGGAGAAGCTCTGCTTTGCTTATAAAACTTGCAAGCCTATTGTAACATTTTGCTAATGCAAAGTAGTTTTACCTCCACCCAGCACGCTGATAAAAGTTTGATCAGGCTATTCAAGAGGAAGAGTAAACAATTTTGTTACAAAGCCTCTCCCAGGCTGACAGAATTGACACATGGTTTTACATTTTACTGGCAGCTGTAACAACCACATTTATCTTCCTTCGCAACAGAAGCAATTCAAAGACCTTTTGATGTTCTAAGATGGAAGAGAAACATTTCCTTGTAGCCTTATTCTGTCACAACAAGAGAAGCCAAAGCTGCACCATAAAGGCAAGCTAAGCATATTTGACATGTCTCCCTACTAGAGAGAATAGAGAGTGTAAAAAGAGGTCTTCATAAATGATTTAAGTGCATAAAGTTGCCCCCATCCTCATAATTGTAAAATATAGAAGAATTTCAAACACGCACATTCTATATGATACAGCATTTACCAAGGTGATTTTCATTGCTGTATCAAACTGGTAAGTTTATTATTGCTGTATCGAACTGGTAAGTTTCTTCCTGCACCTCTTATTTTCTTACTGTGTATTTGTCACACGTTATGTCTCTGTCTGTGCTGGTCTGCTTTTGACCACCCAGTTGTTGCCCTTCAGTCGAAATATCGAGTGAAAGTGGAGCGTCGGGATGGGAAACCGGGTTAAACCTGAGTTTCTCATACACAGATCAATACAGGATCAATGTGTACAGGTTGAAGAACTCACTGTGGTGATTACAGAGGAGCAAGTACGACTACTGCACTGTTCTCGTCTGTGAATCTTAATTGGATGTTTACAGTTTAAGTTTCAGAGAATGACACTCACGACTGAATTTTCATTTTCATCATCTTCATCATTTTCAACTACATCATTTTCTGAGTGCGAGTGTTTCTTTTTATGAATCTCCTCAAGTCGTATTGTTTGCAAACATGATTAAATATTCATTATTTGGCAGCCACTTATCATTAATCTTTCCTGGAAATTATGTGAATGACAGCTTACATTTCAGCTGACATAAAGGTTCAGATATGCAACTGAAATATTTAAACGTACTCACTCGATGAAAAATG
This sequence comes from Helostoma temminkii, assembly GCA_900302695.1. Classification (NCBI taxonomy): domain Eukaryota; kingdom Metazoa; phylum Chordata; class Actinopteri; order Anabantiformes; family Helostomatidae; genus Helostoma; species Helostoma temminkii. The sequence continues at coordinate 3,124 of OMLM01009645.1, read as the reverse complement.
CAACCGACAAAATGGTCAGGGAGCATGCATAGTAGTCATATGACAAACTGTAATTGCAGAGGATACCAAGCAAAAAAGATCATTTTAAAATCTAAATTTGTAGAACAAGCTTCTTTCCCTGAGGTTGCACCAGGGTGGCAATAATCCCAGTCTTGGTTCCTTCCCCTACCAGATTCTGAACATGGCAGGCAATTTAGCTTGTCATTACAGAAAACATATAAACAACTGACAATGACACATTAAAATAACATTCTGTGACAGATGAACAAATATAATACCCTGTATTCTTCAGCAAAACTAACTTAGAAATCCACCAGTGTACCAGGTTTGTTTTGTTCATTGCTTTACAGAATATATAAAATACCACAAGTCTCTGGCACATATACATGTAGTGTCTGCTACCAATTCATTATTTTGCTGTAGTTGAAAAATTAATTCTTTTTATAGTCTTATTCTTATACATTTAGGACAAAGAAAGATACCTGCACAGCATAGGGAAAGTCATTTCTGCGTGTTTGAAAGTGGAAATTTGTGCAGTAACACAAATGTTTAGATTATGATCATACTGTATTATTTGCTATCCAAACATTCATTCTCTAAATAGAAACACAGACGGGCCCTGTTCTCACCTGTTTTCATCCAATCACACCCTACTGGCAACCAATTTAAATTTATTGTGCTTGAAGGAATCCGATCACATATAGCTGTACTGTAATATACTGACATAGCCAGTGTAGTGTCAGAACAAAGTGATCTTCATTTACTCTGTCAGGTTCACAGAACTGGTGTCACACTATCATATTTAACTATTCTCACACAAACAAATTGCATCATGTCCGAAGCGAAGAAAAATTCACATATGAAAGATGTGATATAAAAAATATTTTTAAGTTGTGCCATGTTGTACTATACCCCTTAAATATTTTGTGATAGACTAAAAGTAGAGACCATGCTGCACACTCAAGAGGTCTTGTGGGTAACTGCATAACAGCACATATCACTGTGGCTGTTTAATTAGACCTAATTCATAAATTAAAGGTGGTAATTGCCACAATGCAATAAGATTACTGTTATATTATTCTGAGCAGTGGCACAAATACAATAAAGTACCATTTACTGTCCTTGGGGAAATTTAGTTAGTGAAATGTATCTTCTGTGAGCACTTTTAGTAGGCCTAGAGCACATTTAGCATATGTCAGGGCCTCGGAAGAATCAAATGGTCCTAAGAGTGTGGGAAATGGCTCTGTGTTCCTAAAGGAACCCACTGTGTCCTTATGCTCCATCACATCCAGCAATAAAGTCATACAAACTGTAATGCTAATGGTTATCACTATTTTAAAACTCAGGTTAAATATGCAATCATCTTTTAGTTACTGATGTAGAAAAATCACACTTGACAGTGGAATACAGAAGTGGATGTTACAGTCAAACCAGTCTGGCAGTTCTCAGATCAAACACACGGAAAGTATTCGTGTTGCTTTTTTTCTGGCAAGGCATATTTTTACAGCCACATAAAAATGTTTCAAAAGGGTGTGGCTTTCAAGGAATGCTAAAAGAAATAATCTTGCAGGATATGCTTTGAGAACAAACTGAGCTTTATGTCAAGTCTCAAATGGAGTGTTCATATTTTTTCACAAACGTCATAAAGCAAAGCAAATATTGTTTGTAAAAGATGTCTACACTTATAAAACTTGTTTATAGTCTATAGCTCATCTGTACTAAGCCGATTTTAATTAAAGATGTCCATTTGTCCCGATTTTGTGCCACACCTGCAGTAGACGTACAAGCACATGCTGTGTCCTGCTATTCCATGGATCTATGACAATGCAGACAACACTGACTAAGATGACAGAGTGAGCAGTCATAGGGGATTCTTCCTCAAGATGGCAACAGACAGCCTCCTCTCTTCAGCTGCATATCAATGGAGTCATCAGTGAACACTCAGTGCATGGAGAGAGCGCTAATAAGATGGGACAAGCCACACTTGAGGCAGGCTGCTGATTGACATCAATCTCCTTATATCCAAGGGCTTTATTTCCGTATTATTACAGAGAGCCACTAGACAAGCAAATCAATAAGCAGCTTCCTCTGGGCTCTGATACAACGTCTTCAGATCACTCTGACTCCTTCAAGGTTCCTCGGTGGAGGTTTGCTTTCATTAATTCATTCTAATACCTAAGGTGAACATTTCCTATTAGTAACATTTGCTGCGATTCCTGCAGAATGTACAGATTCTACACTGTTTTACGTTAAGTGAAGATGAAAAGCTATAACAAACAATGAGGTGAAACTGATAAATGATTTCATTAGTCAGCTTAATGAATTGATCATTTAATTTAGTTTGTGGTCGTTAAAGATGTATGAAAGTGGAAATAAATATTTTTTAAAAAGGTAGCAGGAAGCAAATTAGTAAAATTAAATTAAGAGCGCACTGGCTCGAAGAATAAGCCGTTCAAAAAAGAAATTAAAAACAAAAGGTTACAATTTATTCTCTTAGAGAATAAATAACTGTGTAAAACAAAAACAGCACATTCATGAATGTACAGAGATTGCAACTTTGAAGCACCAAATAATCCCTTTTGTCTGTGGTATTTCTGAATCATGAGGAGAACAGCATATTGAGATGAGAGGCCCTTATCCTCCATCTGCCCTTTGACTTCATTGGGCGGAACCATACGTTTTCCCTTTCATTTATTATGGCCTGTCTGAGTTACAGTTCATTGAGCACTGTCCTTCAGACGGGCTTTAAACAAACTGTGTCTTAATGGTGCTAGGAAGCTCATAAGACCTGACCTTTAAGCTGGAGCAGAACAAAAACAGAGCTACCCAGCACCGGTATTTGCATGAAATCCATTGTAAAGCATTAAAGCTGCTAGAGGTGGATGGGACAGCATTAAACAAATCTGAACTTTATGCTCAAAAGCTGAATTTATTTAGTCAATTTAACTGAACAATGTGTTTCCCATGTCACAGTTACCCATACGTTGTTTTCTTCTGGACATGTTTATGTTTACATTTGTATGTGAAGGAACTAAAAAATGAATGAGTGCATGACTTGTATAAATGCATGGCATTAAAATAAAATCATTTTCTGTAATCATAGCAAAATCTATCTTACATATAT
>OMLM01009643.1:0-10293 GCA_900302695.1 Helostoma temminkii | reverse complement strand
CCCTATCTGTACTTCATTTTCTCCTTCTTATAAAACAATTCAGTCTTTTCATATTCATTTGGATATTTTCTTCATGTCTACCAATTATAATTCCTGTTTCATAATTTAAAATACTTATCTGTACCAGCATGTTCTTTCATTCTCCCTCTTTTTTTCCTTTACACAACCTCTATTGCCTCGTTTCCCCTCTTCCACTCTCACTACACCCAGCTTCCTATTCCATTTCTCTTTCTAAAAGAGGAATGCTCACACGTTCACAGCCAACACCTGCAGCTCAGCAACAAAACAAACACAACAACAAAAGAGGTGAAATAATACAAGGAGAAAAGGTTTTATGAGATGGATGCGAAGACAAAACATAGTGCATAGAACATGTATTTAAAACAGCATAAATATAAAAAGAAATATGCACCAGGACATATGTCAAATCTTTCTACTTAGAAAAAGCATAGATGGGACTAGACTTTTTTTTTTTTTACATTGATAAAATTCCAAAAGACATTTCTCATAAGATCCAGATAGTTTTGCAAGTTTGCTTTAATGCCTGCACCAATTCTAAAACTGCCACACCTGAAATTATTTTCTTTTTTCTTTTAAAACTGTATTTAATCAAATCTGCTGGTATAAGATACTGTGTCATTTTATGTATGTCCTGTTTTATGTAGCCACTTTAGATGCTTTGTAGAGACTTTCCTCCTGTGAAATAGTGGTTTACAACATTTAATGGCTGAAGTGAGCATAATATGGCCACCAACTATTAATACCCTCAAACATCCTTACATGGAAGCTGAGGTGGATAGGTGACACAACAAAGTACAGGACTTTCACTGAGAAGAACAGACTAGTCCAACATAAGACGACTTTCTATTGCTACCAGTAAATTGATGTCCATGACTGGGTCGAACATTGTGTTTGTCACATGACGAACATGTAAAGTTAAGAAAGTAATTGTTTCTAAGGCTAAAGTGGAAGAGAGTAATGGGCTTTTTGAAAACCTTCATATTCATATTCTAATAATGAAGAATCAAGTTAGAAAGTGCTGTTCTCATACAAGAGATTCTAATATTTATTTTTATGTATTTTCACATTTCATGGCAGACAGGCAGTGACCTGTCAAATGTCAAGATGCATGATGGGAAATTGTAGCAATGGGCTCACATAAAATGTCACTTCTGTTCTACCCACATCTCCTGGAAATTCAGTTAATATAAAACTAATTAAGAACAATAGAAATGTTTGGACTGGACCTCAATGGACTGTCAGTCTGTCCAGCCTGTACCCCACCTCTCACTAGCAAAGTTCCTCTACATACTGCAGTCCATAATAGGATTAGTAGTAAAAGATAAAGGATGACTGGATAGGTGGTGACTGGATGACACATTCTGTTGACATAATGCTCTTAATTATATCTGAGTTTAATTTTTTAAGCCTTGAAAAGCCATAGATCGACCAACATTAAGGAGCCATTGTACTCATTGACGTGTGTTATAAAACATGAACGCCACACACACCATCCGGGCATCATGAATAGTCAGACATGACTGAAAATAGTTCCTGACAAACACAACTGTTTTAGTAAACGTTGTTAAAAACCACAGGGCCCATCTGTTTGAGGAAGAGATTTAGTCTGTTCCAGCAGTGACAGAATATTCAAACAGTATTTGTTCCTGCAGAATCTTCAGTCTGAGCAAATGCTCTGGGGGCTGACACACTGAGGAAGCCACTAAAATACTGAGAGACAGATTAATTCATTGGTGGATGGTTTTGTTCCTTTCATGGTAATAACAGAACTAGAATACTGCCAGCCTGATCCTCTAAAACAAAATGCACTTTAGTGAAATTTCCTGGCTTAGTTCAAGAAAATTAAAGAGAAAAGAAACAATATTTTTTCATGTGCTTTTTTCCATTATTGACATCTTTATAGCTTCATTACTGAAAAGGCAAATATCAAGCAATTAGAGGAACTCAGTTTTGTAAACACAGGATCCGTGGCTGGTCATACTAAGAGCAATCAGAGATTTCCTCACTTTTAATAAGCATCAGTTTTGTAATATGGTGAGGAATTAACACCTCTAATTAACACTACTGGGAAGCCCCACTGCAATGCTGTCTCTGTAGTTTGCCTGCACAGAATTGATTTCCAATACATGCCCCAGCATAGAGGTGAATTTGTGTCATTTGTGCTGCTTAATGAGCTCAGCATCAAGCCTACCACACATGCATGCGTGTGAGTACTGAGCTGGCAGTGATGTCACAATCGTGTTTGATTTAGATTTCTGTGGCTTGATCTGCAACCTTGGACTGTCGTTATTTGCCACAGTGCTCGTTATCGCAGTAAAACAAATATTCTCTCTCTCGCTTTAATGGCGTCTTGCTGTTTGAAGTAGTGTAGCAGCAGCTTTGGCTCAAATGCATTTTCTTTGCTCTCTCGCTTCCTCCTCTGCTCTCTCCTCCCACTTGTTATCCTGATTACTGCCACAGTATCAAATTATTGCAAATACTGGCCTGAATTCTGCTGCTGTCATGTTGTAAAGTAGGGAGGTTTGCGCCTACCAGAAAAGAGATGAAACTGAATGAATAAACATGATCTCAGTGAGATCTCACTGTTGGTTTTACGCCTTCATGAACGATGTGAAAAACACGACAGGCTGCCTTTATTTTTCTCTGTCTACTACAATTTACACATGAAGAGCGACTGTACCTTGTGTTCGCAGGTGGCTGAACGTCTCAGAATATACTCACTTCCTGATATAATCTGTTGATGGCATGAATTACATATACAATTTCTTGACAGGAAAGTAAGACACCATCTGTTTTTGCCTTGTACTGTTTATGCTGTACTGCTAAAAAAATCACATTTTAACGGAACCTGTCAAATATTATCTCTCCTTATTTCATATAACATTTGTTTTTATGATATTACAATTATTCAAAGACTAACAGATAAAATTAAAGACATTTTAAGGGTTACTTTGTTTATTTTATTCAAGTCTTCTCTTTGAAGAGTAAAAGTATATGGATGGTATAAACTTTCCTATGTTAATAGCCCTCAGCTTCTAGCTGATTATGTCTTCTGGAGAAAGTTTTTATTTAGACAATGTCATCTGGAGCACTTCTGGAGGAGCACAGTATGAGCAACAAGATGACGACTCCATATGATGACATTCAGAGGAGCAAAGACAGAGGAAGGTTCGTTAAGTTAAAAGTTAAAAGTCGTTCAATCTTTAAAGGAAGGCGTTGATTTAATGAATCTGAGCTCCTCCTGCAGGTTGTTTCCAAAGCTTAGCTACACTAACAGTAAAGACATGATCTCTTTTAGTCTTATATCTAGACCCAGTGACAGCAGCAGGTTGGTAATGGTAGAACAAGTCTGAATTACAATTCAAACCCTGTATGAAAAGCCCTGTCCTTAAAAGTAATCAATAAAATATAATCTAAAACTATTACTATTACTAAGCTATTGATCCCCTTGGGAAAATTGTTGTTTAAACAGCTGCATGTATAGAACAGCACTACTATGGGGTTTCTGTGTCTTGTCCAAAGACACCTCAGCATGTAGCCACCGGAGGAACAGAAATCGGGTTGAAAGAGCTACATGCCGCCCCAGTGGCATGTAAAATAACTTATGCATTTTAAAGACTGGTTAATTTCCCGACCAATGACAATGCTAAACTGTGGTAAACTGGGGGAAATTAGTGGACAAAACATCCATCGAAGAGTGAATAGTGTCTTGTTTCTGAAGGATGGGGGGTTTACATGCCTATGTTTGTGGACCCATTATCTGCTCAATGCATGGTTACAAATAGCAGCTTTTTAATCATCATTATTTATTTACACTTTATTTATTTATTCACACTTGAATAAACATTTTAATATTGATCATTTACCCTTTTTTAGCAAGATTTTAAAAAACCACAAAACTGAAACAGATTTTGCATGTGTCTCATGTCGTGTAGCCAGCACAGACACCTTCACAGATCAGATACAGATGCAAAATGCAAATGCCGTATGGTTGAATCAATGCACATCAATAAGCAGTACTGCAACATTCCTGCTCATGTGTACACATGCACATTTCTCCTGCATATGTCAGTGCAGCATACATGTTGAGAAAATGCTGACACAGTGGCAGTGGGGCAGTGGTGAGTGTAGAGCAAAGAGAAAACATGAAAGCTATTAGCATTAGTGTGATCCCACTGGCTGCTATGACAAGCTGAGCTTGCAATGATCAACAGCATGGAGAGGGGTGGGGAGAGACCGTGCGTGATTACAACCAGAGGACAGAACATGTTAACATGCTAATTATATCATTTTGTAATAAAGCCTCTCGATTATGTGGCTTTCCACATAATTTTGGCATGTTTCCGAAAGAATTTGTGCCCATTCATTCTGTAGAGCATTTATGAGGTCAGGCACTGATGTTGGTTAAGAGGTCTACAAATGAAAAGTCAGGACTTTCGTGCTGCTAATATGCAGCAAGTGCTTACTTGAGTTTGAATAAAATGTGACATGAGCCAGTTGATTGGTTTTACAGTTAATTGTTTAATTTACAGCATTTAGTGCAATAAAAAGAAAAAATCTTTAGACTGCTTGGCACCAAAAGATAAATATTTAGCATTGTTACACATTAGGTTTTAGGGTGTCATATTATAAAGACCATCAAGAATCAAGAAGACCCGGTGTAACACTAGAGGTCCAAACATTTCACTATAAACACAGCCACTTGAAACCTGTGGACAAATGTTAGTGCTAGTAAAGACTACTACTACTTTGTGCCCACAGGGCTCAGACAATTGTGGACACAATTTATTTTCTGTGGTCACAGTCACATCTTAGGCAGTCATGGCATGGGATGACAAAATTACAAACACAGAAGTTCTCAGTCCCTCAGCACCACACTATCATGAGCAAGAGACACCTTATTTGGGAAAGGACATGTGACAACAATGGCGATGGCAGGAGTTGAAGACACTGTGAGCGAATCTGCCTCATGTACAACAGTTTTTGTGATAGGACATGAAAGCTGCTGACATTAATCAAACCTGGGAGAAATCTGTGAAGATTGTGTATCCTGGAGGCAACTCGAAGAACTGCGAGTGACTTGATGAACAGAGGTGAGGAAACCATGGTGTCAAACAAGAGGTAGACCAGAAAGCAGTAATCTACTGTCAGTTCTTACAAGCAACTCTTCTGTATTAGGAAGGAAATTATGCCACAGCAGGAGCTTAGAGTAGCGGACCGACCTCTCAGACACATCCCATCACTACGAATGAGAGCAAACCCCTATAAATCAGGAACTAAATGTGATTTACCAAAATCATTTTCCCTGGTGAGCATAAATATCTGTATCAAATGTGAATCCAAAGCTAAGAATCAAAGTCTTGGATAAAAAGATGATTTCAAGTAAAAATAGAAAAAGTGGGGAGGAACTGCGTGATATGTTATAGAGATAAGTGAGTGTGTTTTGTGTGTTAGAAAGAGGTGGGGCAGAGTGAGAAAGAGGGTGAAATAGATGGTCTATATTTAGCAGAGGAGCTATTGTTTTCTGGCTGGGGGAAGTGGGAAAGGCTGGATGGTTTGCCAAAGTGAGCTTTCTCTGTAAACCCATCCAAATTGCACAATTACTCAGCCATGCACATGCAAATCCACATACAGTACAGATGCACCAGACCCTCCACACACATGCATACAGAAACCAGTGTTCCACAGTATATATGTATGTATGCGTGTGTGTGTGAGTGAACCCTCTTCTAACCATTGTACACCAAAGAAATGTCCGTTGGCCCAGTCTCATGGCTGGGAATCATTACGTTATTATGGTCATTATTCAGGAGCTGACCTTATCAGTCTGTGATTTATTGCTGACTGTGTTATTATCATCCCCTCCAATCTCAGAGATTTTGGTGGCTGTGTCTTTTCAGTCCTATTTAATGAGGACTCCGAGGAGATCGACTATAAACCACTAACTATCATAGAAGAAGACAGCAGCTGTGTGTTTGTGTAGTGCAAATATTCAAAATCCCACATAAAGGTACTTGGAAACTGTCTTACACAATAATTCAAAGTTAAGGTACCTGCTTGCCTGGTTTAATTCCATATATAGTCATTTCCTGTCTCTGCTCTCTCCGTGCTCATTCTCACTGCAATCAACCTGATCTGTTACACCTATGCTCTTCCACATATAAGCAAGTCTGCAGACCTTTCCCCTCTGCCAGATTGTCTGCTACTCTGCTTTCAGAAGCAACTCTCTTGATCTTGATCTGTTCCTGGACCTGAACCTATTATGACCTTGTGGATTCTATAAATTACTCTGAACCTGATCTCTGTGCTTGTTCTTTGACACTGAGTTTTGGACTGTGGACCTTGGAAACTGTTTGCTGAATATTATGGACTCTTTTACCCCGTTTCTGTCTGTCAGACTTGAGACCTGATCTGCCTTATGATCTGTACTCTGAATTTTCGGACATGAACCTGTTACTCTGCTCTGTTTAATCTGACCGTGACTAGTCCTAAGGATTGGACCTGTGGACTCTATGGATTTGTGGATTGGATTTGTCTTTATTTTTCTTTGTGGATTGTGTGTTTAAAGTCTGTTGTGAGTCCTGTCATCTGTGGAGCAGTGAATACGTCATAAATCTCTCTCATTCACATTCTCCATTTTGTGATCTTTTCTTCATTCAGGTATCTCCATATTCCTCCTTGAGCTTCCATTTCCAGTACTTACCAGTATTCCACCCTAGGAGGAGAGTAAAAGCTGCTCTAATTTTTGTTGTAGGACTGCTGTTAAGATTTAATATTGTTTTCAGATATGTGGCTGACTCAGAGATTGTGAACTAGCCAGTACTGTAGTAATTCTTGTCTCAGCAAACTGTGGTTTACCCTTTGCTCTGTTGTCCATAACGTTTTGATATACACTGTATGGACAAAAGTATTCGGCAGCCTGACTAATAATATTGACATTATAATAAGCTTCCACTCTTCTTGGAAGGCTTTCCACATAATTTTGGCATGTTTCTGAAAGAATTTGTGCGTATTCATTCTGTAGAGCATTTATGAGGTCAGGCACTGATGTTGGTTAAGAGGGCTTGGCTTTCAGTTTATTCCAAAGGTGCTCAATGGGATTGAGGTCAGGGCTCTGTGCAGGCCAGTCAAGTTCTTCTACACTGAACTCATCAAACCATGTATTCATAGTACTTGCTTTGTGCACTGGTACACAGTCATGTTGGAACAGAAAAAGGCCTTCCCCAAACATTTGCCAAAATGTCTTGGTGTGAAGAAGCATTGCTCTTCACTGAAGATAAGAGGTTGGTGCCAAACCCTGAATTACAGCCCCATACCATTACCCCTCTAAATGAGGCCAAACACTTTTGTCCATATTATGTAGTTTAATTCAGCTCACCAATCAATAAAAAAACCATAAGACATGCAAACAAATAAATTAAACCAAATAAAACATGTAGTCTAATGTTTGTTTTATCAGTCAGTTTGCCCAGTTTCCTTAAAAGCTGTTTGCTTATAATATGTTCCATCCTGTTTCTCCACAAATGTCCTACAAATCTAAACTTTCTCCTCTCTCCAATTATCTTTCCAGATTTGAGCCACTTCAGCAGATAATGTGAATACAGTAAAGGAAAAAAGATTGTTTTTATTTCCTGATTATGTATGATGTGTCTTTCACATGTAAAATGTCAAAACAAAGATTAATTTCACTGTCAAGTCAAGTTTATAATATAGCAGCATGGTTAACACAACACACCTTCAGAACTATAAATTCACCAGAGGCCAGTTACTGACAGCTACTTTGTGTCTGTATTTGTGAATGCACCATTAGTCTGTGTGCAAACCCATATCTACGATTATGTAGCTGTACACAGTTTAGCAGCATCCCATGATCAGGCCACAGCATCTAAGGTCAACTGCCTCGAGTTTATTCTTGATCCGTGTTTGTGCTAATTGTGCAAAAAGTGGAAGCTGTGTAAAAGCTGTAGCGATGTTGCACTGCACATTAGCACTGATCAGGAGCTGCTGCTGTCGATGGCTGTGTGGCATCTGTGCATGGATGAGCACCGTGCATGACCACATGGTCAGCTGGAAGAATCGATCAACAGCCCCAGTCTGATGGGCCAACATCGAATAGAGAGGTGCCCCGAAGAAAGCCATCATTGTTGCCACAGGTTTTATTTTTTTTCCTGTATTATCGTCTTGAAAGAAATAAAGCCATGACAATTGAGATGAATTTAACATATGGCATGAAGCCTCCTGCAAACTGACTGTGATCCAGAACAGAAGAATAAATAAAAACTGCTTGCTTTTCACTTTTTCCAAAACTTGCCAGACTAGAAATTAAAAGATGGAATAATGTAACTTTATGCCTTGAGGCAGGAAATGTATTGTTTGTCCTGACATTCAGGTGGATTAGTTCACAAGCCAGTACTCACCTCTCATCTTTTTTAGAGTTCTATGATTGAACAACATGTAGCCTGAGGCTAAAATAAGATAAATGCAGAGAAGCTGTTGATGAATTTAAAAAAACTAACAGAGCTTTGAATTGGTGGTTTGCATGCTACAAGTTATTATTTTTACTCAATTTCGAGTCTTGTTTATCAGATGTTTTTTATTAATTTATAGATACATTTGAAATAAACCTCGGTGCAAAGGGCTGCACTGCTTCCTCAGATTGAGTCAGAAAAGTAGGTAACAAACAGGTTCAACTCACTGACTCTTACATGGAAATTGACATCTTCTCCTCTGTGGGGCCAAGTGGGGCAAAAGATAATGGTCCTTAGAAGAAAAAAAACGCATCAGAAGAAGCTAAAAGAAGAATGATTCCCACAAGAAGTGGACCTTGAACTGACCTACAAATGCTAGAGCTCAAACAGGTTGTGACATACATCTCTTCTGTTGCTAGAAACAAATACCAGAGGCTGTCATGCCTTTCACTAAAGTATTATACTATCATAACTGCATTGGAGATAAAATCAATAGAGGATGAAGTGCTGTGTCAGCCTCTAACGTGAACTTGCTGCTGTAGCTTCTATATGTTTCTCAGGATTTTCTGACTGACAGAAAATCAGTCTCCACCCTCAGGTTATGAAGCTTTTTATTTCTGGTGAAGGAGTGTTCTTTCAGTCTTTTTAAACCAGTATTTATTCCAGGTAGTTTCACTGAGAAGACACCTTGACTGGGAAAGTCCTGATCTTTATCTGTGGAAGGTGCCTAGTACAACCACTGGCCTAGTGCAAAGGCACTGTTTAACCCTTTTTGACCAAGAAGACCTTGGTGCCAGTCCTAGGCTGGTGCTAGTTACCTAGCTAATTAGCAATAACTGTTTTTAATACATCACACTGCTGTTAAACTAATCAAATAAATGATGCACTGATTTTTGTCTTCCCAACAAATCTTAACTTTCTCTTTGGCAATGATAGTCCAGCCCCCATCCGCTGATGTTCTTAGTTTTAGTTCTGCAAAAAGTTGGTGCCAGCTTGGAACCAGTTTGGCTGTCCAAGAGCCAGTTCTCTGGCTGTGAAAAACCAAAAGACTCAAAAAGATTAAAAAACTAGCACTAGTTTGGTGGAAAAAGGTTAATAGTGGTGTTGAGGATTATGTTCAGAGGTATGGGTTGCACATTTCACATGTTCCACTAAGATTAAATCCTGCTGGAGTGGGGTATGAAACTGGTGACAAGCTTAAGTAAAGTTCCGGCTCACTCCTTGAAGAAATATTATAGAAGGTACGTTGTTCCAGACTTGCACTGAAGTTGCTTGAAGTTTTTGAAAATGCTAAAGATGTCAGTGAATTCTGATCTGATTTCTGAGCCTTTAGCTATCAAGCTCCTCTCCTGTGGAACCAGCTCCCAGTTCATGTTTTCGGGAAACTTATCTGTTTGATAAAGCTTATAGTTAGAGCTGGCTCAGGTGACTCTGAACCAGCTCTTAGTTATGCTGCTATAGATTTAGACTGCTGGGGGACTTCCCGTCGACACACTGAGCTCCTCTTGCTTTCTCCATCCACTCATACGCCACCACTGCCTGTTATTAACTTTATTTCTTCTCTCTTCTGTAGTTGTGCCTCTCTCGCTCTCTCTCCCTCCCTCCCCCTGCAGGTATCATCGGCCCTGAGGCTGTGTATTCCAGGTCTTCAGTTGCTGGCCCATCCAACCTGCCTGCCTGCCTGTTGCTTGTTGTTGTTATTGGTTGTGTGATCTGCTTTTCTTTTCTCTTTCTCTTTCTTTCCACTCACCCCAACCGGCTAAGGCAGATGGCCGCCCACCTTGAGCCTGGTTCTGCTGGAGGT
>OMLM01009642.1:17111-36729 GCA_900302695.1 Helostoma temminkii | reverse complement strand
ATGAGGACAGGGAAATGGTCTGTGGCCACCACCTGCAGTACCATTCCTTTATAGGGGTTGTCTTGCTAATTGCCTCTAATTTTCACCTGTTGTCTGTTCTATTTGCACAACAGCAGGTGAAACTGATTCACAATCAGTGTTGCTTCCTAACTGGACAGGTTGATATCCCAGAAGTGTGATGGACTTGGACTAACATATGTATGTATGATTGTGTTCTCTTTATTATTTTTGAGCAGTATATTATAATGTAGTAATGGTGTTTTCAGATACAATGCGATTTTCACTGCGCTCGACACGGAGGGTTCTCCACACAAATGCGCAAATTGTGGGCGCCAGTTACTAGGCAACCAAAAAGTACAGGAAGTAATTGGTTTAATAGAGAAAACTCCAACAGTCACTTCACACACGTCATTAATAAATAATCTTTCTCTAACCCTAGCCTAAGTGCAACCTCACACGCTATGGTCTCAAACTTGTGTGCAGTTTGTCAGTCCTGCACACTAACCCTTCCATCCACCCCAGCCACCTCCTTACAATTAGGATTTCCTTAATAAATGTAGCACTTCATTCATTCACAAAATACATGCTGCATCACAGTATGACTACATTTGCTACAAAAAAGTAATAGCAGCTGCAGCTAATTTGCAGGAGACAAGAGTTGTGCATTCACCAGACAGCGAGAAGGCCAACGAATGGCAATGTTGGTCTGCGTCTTCTGGATGTGTAAAAAATATTATTTATTTATCATTTATTTACAACATAATTTCAAAGCATGCCATCAAAATACATGACTGATGAAAAATAGTAGATTATTGTGATTAGACATTGACGGGCTACAAATTAACATAACCTACACATTCACAATCAAGATAAATACTCTCATGTTACTGTTTGTTAAAACCTTCTTGTAAAGGAGAAACAGTGTGTTAAACATGTGCGCCCAGCCACAGAGAGTCTGTGAAAGGAAGATAATGAACCAAATTAGCCCAATTAGGCTAATTATTTCCACTAATTATGTGAAAGAAATTATGTCATTGAAAAGGTTTCTCTACACTGCAGAAAATGTTACATCTGTTTAATTCTGCAACTTTCTTTAAATGTGGTTTAATAATTCCAGTGATAAAAGCAGAATAAATGTGAAGATGGTCCATGTCATGGCTGATACAGTCTCTTTTTAACTTGGGATCATTCCCCGGCCAAAATACCATGTGAGGATGGATGTTCGACTAAAGCTTTACAGTCAGAGTTTCAATACATTGTGCGTGTTTTTGCAAAGTGGCTCTCAACGGCCATGAAACGAGATGGATAATACTAGAAAGTGGAGGAATGTGGAGCTGCGCCTACACAGGAAGCCTTCAGTTAGCTTATTTATCACTACTAACACCACCTCCTGATTGTGGCGTTGACGTAACAATTTCTTTCTCTCTTGTGGTGTTTTAAATGATTCACTAGAGAGGAAACAATGATACTTGTTTATGTGGAAAAAATATGACAACATACTGAGAGAGTTTAAAGAAACACCCAGTACTTAGTGCATCTGCAGCTTCATTTAAATTCTCTCAAAACATCCTGTAACAGAAGACCAGTGGAAAACATATTCAACACGAAACACCACGCAAGCTTTTTAGCACATTATGCTTCCATGCAAGGTCTATTTATTGCAGCAAAATATCAATTTTCTTTTCATTCTTCCTCTGCTGTGCCTTTCACTGCGGCCGCAGCACACTTCTACACACAGTATGTGTAAAATCCATTGGCTGTGTCTTGTGCATCTCCGACATGTCTGAAGTCTGGCATTCTGATCATGGAGTTGTTTCACTGCATGGATCTCATTACTTAAAATCCTCAGCTCTGAAACAGAAGGTCAGGGATCAGCAAATCCTCACTTCTGGTCAGGCTTATGATTCCATTCTGATACAATTTTCCCTCTCCAATTCCCTGATTATCACACTCCTGCCCACCAATTTGCTATCTCATCTGTCTAAGTTCAGAAACATTCACTCTGCTTCAATTTTCACCGAGCTCTGGCACTGATAAAGCATTACACGGGTTGCTTTGCCAAAACAATTTTACAGCTTCACTTTCCTTTTTTCCATGACTGTTGGCGTGCACTCGCTCACAAACTCTACATGTGAGAAGCTGTTCAGTTCTTTTATAAATTGTTGCCAACACCAGCCAAAAATACTTAAAAATCAAAGGTTAAATACACAAGAAGTTAAAACATTTGTTAGTGACTGTGTTTGTAATGAAATGTTACACTATGAATAAATTTCAGTTGCTAGAAAAATCTACCTGTCTATACATTTTTAGCCATCTTTGCTCTCCCCAGGCACCTTCTCCACCAACTATTAAGGGATCCCGAGGCGTTCCCAGGTAAGATGAGATATATAATCTCTCCAGCATGTTTTGGGTCTCATCCTAAAAGGCTATTTCAGGCTGTTCTTGGCCAGGCCCCATGGTTCCAGGCCCAGATATGAGATGCTCGCCATCAAGCTCTCCTCCCTCTGCTTCGGCTCCAGAAGGGAGCCCTGGTTTTCCTATTCCCAACAAGGTGCCTGCACTACAAACAGACAGTTTTATCAAGACTTTGGTCTCTTAGTCTAGTTCCTTCCCTAGGACTACTATGACAACAACACAGCTCACAAGTCAGGACAGTCAAACCCCTCTAAATCAAAAAAATCAAAAAATAAAATAAAATAAAAAACCATAATTACATGCTTTTAGTGTTGTGGTAACGGCTGCTATCAAGATTGTCAATGTGTAAATTTGATTGCTTCGTACTAATGTTTTGGCAGACAATGAATGAAAGTAAACTAGAAGTAAATATTACTACTGCTGAATTACCTGGGTGTTTATCTAATTGCTATGCTTTGACACTTTTGCAAACCATTTTAATTGACCACACAGTTTTTTAGTCTTCACTAAAAGGTTCAATTGTTTTGCTGACAATTGAACCTTGAACAGTTTTGCTTTTATTAAATCTTCTGAAATGAAGTACATTAAACAAGATAAATGAATTAAAATCCATGCTAGGAGCTATGGGAGGCTAAATTAAACATAAGGATGCTAACATGCTCACAATCACAATATAAACATGCTGATGTTTACCACGTATAATGTTTACCACATTCGCCATCTTGGTTTGGTGACTTTGGTGCTAACATTTACTAATAAACAATTAACACCAAGCACAGCTGATAATATTAAAAAAAAACTAATTACAAAACGAAGTAAAATTTCAAAGAGGAAAAATCTGAATATTCAAACTCAAAATGTGCCAGAAAAGAACAGTACAGGGTTAAAATGTTTTCCAGTTACACAAGCAATGTAGCTGTCAATTTTACACAAACGAAGTGAATTATTCTCTGAGCATGCAGACAAATAATAAACAAGCACACATGGTGTCCCCACCCAAATCTAATGCAAATCCTGCAAGCCTTTCCAATAATTCCATAATGTTAGCACAAAAATAGCATCAGATGAAACATAATTAGGTGTCGCTGAGATGAAAAATGTCCCCGCAACTAAACAAACAGGTGGCAAATCTGATTACGATGGTGTCAAGGTGGAGGAAATCTGCATTAGCTTTGAGCCATTCTTTTAGATTTGATTTGCAGTGGACGAAATGAGGAGTGTTCACATGAATCCACTGAAGATGATCTGCCATCTTGTAGAGCAGAAAGTAATTTTAGTGTAGCTTACAGTATGGGATAGTAAGAGGTCAATGCTGTTCTAAAAAATATTTCATAACTTTTTGCTGTTCCTCCTCCCCTCTGTCCCTCTGAGCATTGAAAAAACTAATTAGCAGTAGAAACAGGGTTATCCCTGCCCCGCCCACTGCTGATTACCTGGATCAGGTGTGTTCAGTCGATCAGAAGCTGAAAGATACCATTCATTTTGTCTTCCCCATTTCACTCACGTCTGACATGGTATCTATCAGATTCTGACAGACTCAACACAGTCGACTCCAACCACTGATGCTGCGGTTATGTAGCATGCAATGTAACCATACTGACATGTTTGAGTGCAGGCTACAGTTAATTGTTAATGCTCTTTGAGAATTACAGACTGCAACTTCAAATGTTGCTTATTATTCCACAACCTGATTCCCTTTGATGAAGCCTTTCTCAGGGAGCTTTAAAGGAAGCTGCTCAGCGTGAGCAGTGAAGATTCAAGGTTGAATAATGTCCCGACTTTCCTTATCGTGGTCTGACATGCTAGCTGACAACTATTACCATAACAAGCTGCAGTGCATTTTCATGACTTAGCAGAGTTCTTGGTGTCAGCAAAACAAAATACTGCTACACCAACATGCACACCCCTGATCATGAGACATTAAAGAGAAAACAGAAGAGTGAAGATACAAGAAGCTCTGAAATTACATTCATTATGTATTAGATGCTAATATGTATTACAAGCTCCTCAATAATAAAACTAGGCAAAACATGCTCCGTGATCAAATGTTACAACAAAAACACATTTTTGAATCACGCTGAGCGATCCCATGATGCACCAGGCCAACAATCCCTAATAGCCTTCACGAGGCAGCATTAGGGGAAAATCTAGGGCATTAATAGATGCACCTCCCCAATGTTTCAGGAGTGTCCAAAAATGAAAAAGGCAGCTTTTATTCCCGCTTTTAGTGTGTGTGCAGGGCGAGACATGACTAGGAGCTTTGCCAGGCACTCACTAATACAGTCTGAGCCCCTCAATAGCAATGCTTTAAGCTGCTATCAGCACAAATACAACTGAAAGCCACTGCTTTACATTCTCATTGATTGAGGATTAAGTTTTCTTTTGATTAAGAAAAAACACTCTCTCAAAGAGGGAGGCCTCAGTGCAGCCATTAGGCAGTATCTTACCTTTTGCTCCCCATCATCACCACCACCCACCATCCCCCATTACTGTCAGCAAATCTATGATATCCATGAACACTGCTTCACGGCAGGGCTCAGCTTTTACTGACAGTTCAGAGTGGACAGATGCTGCCAACACAGCTGATGCTTCCAACCCCTTAAAACAGGGGTAGCCAACGCTGGTCCTAGAGAGCCGCAGCCCAGTTTTCCAACTGTCCCTGCATTTACAGCTCTTGTTTGGCTGAACACACCTGATCCAGGTAATCAACAGTGGGAAAGGGAGGGATAGCTGGAAAACAGACAGGGCTGTGGCTCTCTAGGACCAGGGTTGGCTACCCCTGCTTTAAAGATACTGTTGCTGCTATTGGATATGAAACAAGGTTTAGACTATAGATAAATGTCTAAAAACTTTCAAGTGGTGCTTGAAACCCCTTAATTGTTCTCGATTTTTCATAAATATGACAACATGATCAGATTTCACTCAAGTCCTAAATCTAGATAGAGGGAACCCAATACTGATCTCACACATTTGTGTATGGCAGCAGTATGTGGCTTGGCTAACTAAAAGGTTCTAGTTTATCACTCTGGACACTGGTGTTGTGGAATTTGACAGAACAGCTGACTTTCTTGTATGTAAACTGTAAACACATTTCTATAAGGTTTTAATAAAGGTAAACATAAATATTATATATATAGATACAACTACACTGCAATTACATTTTTTGTAGGTAGAGTAACAGAACCATTTATTAAGGTGGCATCTGAGCTTTTGATTATATCTCACGGGTATTAAGAGATAGGAGCGGGCTCATGAGTTTTATCATTTTTTGTCCAATGACGTGACAACAAGTGGTTGTAGCCAGGCAGCAGATCAGTTGAGGGCATGTTGCTGCCTCCTTGATCTTTCTTCTGAATAATCTCCATTTAATAATTACCTGCCTAACAGTCAACTAGTAGAGTCCAAATTCTTTTCCAAATACAGCTTTTTTTTCCTAAGGTCTTCAGAAATCTTCTTTGGTCAAGCAATTGCACACTAATACAAACCTGTGTTGTCGAGAACAGAGTTTGATAGTGAAGACCCATATTTCTATTCTTAAAATAAGGCAAGGCCTCCCACACTTACATCTGACTGTGGTCCCAATTTTTGAAGCACCTGACCCTAATTTCCCGTATGAATGAACTGATCATCCTAAAGTTTACTTTTGCCACACAAAAATATGTATTACATTGATTTCCTCTGTATAAAAATAAACAAATATATATTTTTGTGAAAATGTGTTGACTTGGGTTATTCAATCACATGCTCATACTCATACTCATACTCAAATGTTCATTATTTCCCAAAGTGGACAAACAGCTCACACCAACAGCTGTGTGTTTGCTTTTTTATAAATAAAATGCAAACTCTGGTGATCCCACAGAGGGATCTGCATTTTCACTGAAAAGATAAAGCATTTAATATATATATGTAATATATGCAGGATATTTTATAGTAAGCTGGGGATGTTAGCTTGGACCAGAAATTGCAGATGTAAGCAGAACATGCACAAAATTAACATGGCCAAGCAGGTCTTTAGCTCCAAGCTCAGCCAAGATGAGCCCTCAGCCTACTTTTTTTCCTTTTCTTTTTTTTAAGTGCATGAACTTTGATTAAAGAAACTATGTTGAGGATGAAAGAAAAGCATCATAAATAATTTTTTAATGAATAATATATTACATCTTTTATATAAAATTTTAAGTGCCTTGTTTCCAAGCTATGCAATACGTTTTATTTCTGAGATCGTAACGCTCATGCTGTTCAAGACATTTTTTAAAACATGAAGCACAGTCTCAGAAACAACTGAAAAAATCTTAAAAGCCGACCTTTGTTATGCTGCTGAAGTTTGGGGCCCCTTTGTTTTATATTCTGATATATTACTGGCATATTATTACTCATGAATTAAACATTGCACTATATTCTGAGGCAATTTTATCAATTTAGGGACTATGGCTTAGTTAAAATTCTCTAACTGATCCCATAAAATGGCCACTTTAGATGCATTGTACAGGCAAAGGAGAGTCTACAGATACTGCCTTTCTGTCACTTTACAATTTCCAGGTACATGTATAATAAAGATGAAAAGCTTGCATAAACTGACATGGGGGTTAGGCTGCAAGTTTTAGAATAGCAGCACATCATAATCACACCAGAGATTTTATCTCTGTGTAATGAATCACAGCATAGTCATGGGTCAGCACTGGAACATTTGGTAAGTAATGCATAATGCCCCTTTATGACACACCAAATATTAAAAATAAGGATCAGAGAGGCCATTATTGAGAACAGGTTCACTTGGCCTTTTTGTAAATCCTTCACGCGGGAAAAGAAATAACAAAAACAAAATGCAACATTTAGTCCTGCATCTTAAATGATTTAACAGCCATTACCTAAGGGCAAGGACCTTGTGAAGGAATAGTAAATTGTTAGCCTAAAAGCAGAAGTCCTTAGTATTATGCAGCAGAACTTAATCCTTCCCATATGTAATCAGTTTAAGGAGAAACATCTCATTACGAGCCAGCAACCCAGTCACAGATCTCCATACAACAGCTGGCAAGGGCGCTATAAAGGGGCCAGCATGGCTGATGCTCTTCACATTAACTTTCAACTTATGGATAGTGTGGCTCTTGTCCAGCGATATCTTCTGCCCCACCATTGTGACTGCCAAGGTCATATCTGATGAAAACATGATGAAGCAGCAGTTTATCTTTCCACCTTTTTTTGCTCTCTCTCCCTCTCTCTATCAACCTCTACTCTCTCAGTCTCCCTCCCCACCTTTCTGTCTCTCTCTGGCACAGAGTTATTGAACAATGGGGGACGGCTGAGTTTTAATTACAAGAAGATCCGTGGAGTTAATTGAACATAGCGCAGGCCCTAATTTCACTTTACAGCAAATCAAGATGTTAGTTATGTAAATTCCATCCTGTCCCACTGGGGGAGTGGGGACTTCTGCCAGACACCAAAGTCATTTTCTCCCCACTGGTGTCAAGCTGCTGTCTCTGCAACTTACCTGAAGGACTTTTTATGAGCATAATCTCTTAAAGATACTTGATATACTCAATCATGATTTCCAGCAGGGTATAACTAATGCCACAAATCTATAAGTGTATATTGAATTTTGATTAAAATGCAAACTGACAGAGAGGGAGTACATGCATCAATGATGAATGTTCCTCTGGATTGGATATTCTAATATTAGAAGATGTTAGATGTTATTAATCTGTCTCAAAAGAAAACACTGTAGGAACTTACACAGCTCATTGTGCTATATAAATGTATATACTTGGTTGGAATTGTATAATGCATACAAGAATAATAGAATAATATGTACAATTGAGCATGCGTATGAAGAGTTTTACAAAACCTGATCCATTATCCAATTAACAACATCTGTGAAGGAAAACCTGTGAGGTTTTTGACCACCATTAACACTACAGCAATTTGTGCAGCAGTTTGTTTGTTTTCTTGTATCCATGCACATCAGGATGCACTACTGCACAGTGACATTATACACATTTCTAATGATGGTTTCAAAGTTTTGTACTTATTAACAGCTAACAGTTGGAGGCAGTAACCCACTAAGAAAAGCAATATCTTTAAATACAGAACTTGATTTTAGTTTAGACTCTTGTGGAAATCAATTTCAGAAAATGTAAAACGTGATAACTACGGTCATGGTTTCGGTGAGTAACAAACATGTTAACTTGTGTAATGATGTGATATGACACTATAGCTCTCTCAGGCACAAGGCACAAGTTCGTCATCCTAAACAACCATACACTTTGTCTGTCCCTACCCTCTCAAACAACACCTAGAAATGGCAGGCTTATCTTGAAATTTCACCCTTTTGGCACCACGCACCAAAATGGTAACTGTTGTCTTCGTTATAATGGCACCACTTAAATATTAAGCCTAACCCAAAGATTTGATTTTAAAGCAGTGATGAGGTCTAAGGGCATAAGACGTGCAGATGGAAGTGTTCTATTCAGACAGTAACAGTATACAGCTGTAAAAGGGGAGGGTGCTTTGCATGTGTTGATTGGATTAAGCTCTCTATGGGGTTGAAGGGCTAGTGACGCCTAAGAAGGTTAGATGCTGCTTAGAGCTTTTTTACATTTTTGGTTATTTAAAAAACTTTTTGTAAAATTGAAATATTAATACTGATAAATGAATAAGGCGTTTGAGTTGTGCAACTCTACTTTGAGAACTACAAATTTCAACCTAACTACAGCCTCCCACAGTCCAAAGACATGCAGTCAGGTTCATTGGAGACTCTAAATTGCCTGTAGGTCTGACTGATAGTGTAAATGGTTGTCATTGTCTATATGTGGCCTTGCGATGGACTGGTGACCTGTCCAGGGTGTACCCAGCCTGTCGCCCAGATGATAGCCGGGGTAGGCTACAGCACGCGGGCAAAGCGGTTCAGAAAATGGTTGGATGGATGGGTGAAATACTAATATTAACAAAATAAATAAGGCGTTTGAGTTGTACAATTCTACTTTAAGAACTTTCAACCTGACTACAGCCCAGACATAATATATAAGCCTTTACTGTCTTCTGACAAGGACAACAAGGTTGGAACAAAGAATCCTGCATGGGTCCAGTTATGCAAACCTACACAGCTACAAGCTCAGTACCAGGCTGACCTGTTAATTGCACAAATCCCAAACCAAACTGACCGTTTATTGGACACATTTTATTGTCACTCACTTCACCAATCCAGGTTGTAGGCTAAGTCTAAGTCTTTCGGTATGAACTGTTTCTCAGCTCCAGTGTTTGTGGACACAAAGTCACATAAAAAAACAATGTTGCACTAATCATCTCTCTACACATCCAAAAAAAAAATTAAAAAAAATTTTTTTTCTCTTCTTGTTGACCCTCTTTCCACTTTGCAACCTGTGCCAGAGTGTGCAACAGGAATAATTATTTGCAAAGAACTGTGGACTGTAAACACATGGAATACTCAAGCTTGAGGCAGAAGAACTGCATCAGGGGTTTTTTGTAATTGAGTTATTCGAGTTTCTTGAGGAAACATTTCAGGTTGTTTAAAACAAGTGCTTCCCAAACATAGTGTCACATGCATAATGTACATAGCAACGTCAACTACATAATGCTGTCATGGTTACAGTAACAAGTAATTTACTTTGTTGGACCAAACACTCTCCCCGACCTCCTTTGTGTTTGTGCCACCACAGGATTTAAGATTAAATAATCAAAATGTGACTGAAGTGTAGCTTAATTTTAAGATTTAAGGTTTCACAAAAATATGGCATTTACCATCAGGAATTACAGCCATTTAACCCAGGTACCTCCATTTTCAGGGGCTTAAAATATTTGGACAATGACGGACAAAATTGTAAATATTAAACATAACTTCAATATATCCATAACTTTAACCAAGTGCTATGAGGTCTGAACCCACCCATAAAAAGCAATGTACACAAGACTGAATGTACTGCAAGATCAGATATTTAGGCATAAAAGAAAACTCACATACTTTTGTGGAAAAAAGATATTGTGTACATAGTATTATCATTTATGGATATAAAGAAGCTATCCTCATTTAGAGGGGTGGCTGTGGCTCTTCTCTTGTATGGATTTATATGTATTTTTCTCAGGGATGAAAATGCATAGTTTACCCCCCTAGCTGAGAAAATTCACAAATCCTGATTTATGTACCAGAAAAGAGATCTGACACCACTGTAGGCCTCAATTTTCTATTCTACTGAGATCACCACAAATCTGGTGTACATGTTGTAAATACATGTTCAAGACTGACAGCTGTAGAGAGCTAATTGTAGCACAACTGCAGGCCACGGAGCATTTTAATGAGATCAAATAGATTAGGAGAAATCCTTTACTGCTGAAAAAAAAGGCGTTTAAGTCTAGCCTGCATCTTAAGGCCCTCTCCAATATGTTGAGGACTTATGGGAACAAAATGATCTCTGATTCAATTTGAAAACAATGTGGCGCCATTAAATTCATCAGCACATAAACCTAAACATAACTAGAGATTGTGTTTGTCAGGCTGATTTGATTTTAAAGCAGTGATGAGGTCTAAGGGGATAAGACGTGCAGATGGAAGTGTTCCATTCAGAAAGTAACACTATACAGCTGGAAAGGGGAGGGTGCACTACATGTGTTGATTGGATTAAGCTCTCTATGGGGTTGAAGGGCTAGCGACACCCAAGAAGGTTTTCTGTTTAAAGTCCCATGATACTACGTGCAGCTGCCCCAGTGGTTCTCTAGGAGGTTTGTTCTCTCAGTTGCCTATAAGGTGTGTTTGCACTCTGGTCCTTATGGGAAATCCCTTACAGCCACAGGAATGGTTGATAACAAAAAGAAAATGTTCTGTTGGCTTCTTCCCCCTCTTCTCTCTTTCTGTCTCCACCCAGGTCTTATCTTGAATACCTTAAAGTAAACAGACGCACCGGCTTGTTGGAAGCTGTCAGTAGCGCTCTAACAAGAGGGGTCTCTCAAGGGTTGATAGGACTGTCGGTAGCTCCATACCCATCACAACATGAACCCGTATTACACAGTTGAGCTTTGTAAATTTTTAATATGCTGCGGTGAAATTGCCTTCAAAAAGAGCAGCACTCCAATTCTATAAATATGGAAAAAACGCCTAAAGAAACGATGTGGGGACTGAAAATGATGCAAGTTTCAGATTCCTCATTTGCTGTGGAGACATCTTGAAAAGAGCTCAAGTGAAACAAATATCAAAAAAAGTTAACAAACTTTCTCATTTGTGGTAAGAGAATAAATTTCATCTGTTCCTCCCAATTTTCTTCAATCATCTCTGACCTGACCACAAATTGCACACAAGGCTTTCAGCTCAGCAGGATCCTTCTAAAAGCCTCAAGAACTCAATGAGACAGCATGAGGTCTTGTGATTTGCCACAAGAAGCGCCTTTACAAATACTTCCAACAGACATGACTACGGCTCTTACACACTGGGCCAGATTGCAGGCTATCCTGCCACTCCAGTGTCGCAGCATAAATGAATGATACATAGTGTTCCCTCTGCGGGATACAGCGCCAATCCTCATAGGGAGCGCTGCCTGGATCAGTTTCCAAGATAAGAAAGCATGAGAGACATGGGGAAAGAAAAGTTAAAGGCGAAGGCATGACACTTACTTAAATGTCGAAGTGTCTATTTGATTTGTATGTGGGAAGCACCAGAAACTGGCAAGTCACAGACAGCAGCGTTCTCCATATGGTCAGGAGTGTGATGGGAGGAGAATGCAGATCTCAAGAAGACAGCAAGTTGGACGAGTTGCTGAATGTAAACCTCACCACGTACTTCCAGAGAGTTTAATCTTCAGCGCTACGGATTATCACTAAAGGCGCATTTTTCCAGTTCTGGGATCCTGTTCATAGTCAAATGTGAGGGGGATTTCTTTGCAGGTGTTTCAGATGTACATTTTGTACCATGAAAGAAAGACTGACATTTTGAATAGCACATAATGTTGGAGAACGTTTTAGATTCGGTGTTTAAAATCAAGTTGTTTTCACAGGTGTCAAGTCATTTCACAGACGAACAGCTCGACCCAGAAACAAAACTTGGTTTACCTGTCCTTTCATTACTCTCATCCTTATACAGGCTAATTATTTGCTGACATCTCACCTGTCCTCTTTATTTATCAGAGGAAAAGCAAAAAGCAGAGTAGCAGTGTGAATGACAGGAATACCATGTTTATCCACCTCTAAACCAGGTTGTACTTTTTTTGGTATCCTGCCTCGGGTTTATTTACGCTTTCTGCTGTCATCTGTTTTTAAGGGAACACAAAGAAAGTTTCAAAGTGAGATAGGTACAGCACAAGCACAACAGAAACATAGAATGGGGTCAGAGAATCATTTGTGTGTCTTCTATATCATATTATTATTCACAACGAAACCCCATTACTTGCTGGTGTGATCATAACTAATGAGGAAAAAAAATGGCTGTCAACGGTGATAAACTGTAATCCCAGGAAAAAAGTGTTTTCAACCACACTGTCAGCAGTCCTCCTAGAAATATGATAAGCACCGAGCCTCAAGCACATGAACACGTTTTACTTGGCTTATTCAAATTTCCAGACTTGGGCGGATTGCAAATGACAAGACATATGTGTTTTGGTTTTCATGAGAGGCACATCTCTAGCTAAAATGGGAGACTAATTCACACAAAGGCTCACACACACATTTTCATGCTAATGATTGATAATGTTTTACTAATGCAAAATATTCTCTGCCAAGGATCTAAACAAATTGTGGCAATTTAGTTCTTTCAGTGTGTGATATCAATCATTTCCACTAAGGGATGGTCATGCATCAATGTCATTTTCCTCTAAAAGAGGTTCATAAGTCCATAGGCAGCAGCTGCACAATTTTGGCAAAAAAAAAAAAAAGTTTTTGTTTTCATAATGACATGTTTTCTGAATTGTTCTGGTGCTAAAATGTTTACCTGTCAAGTAAGGCTTAGATTTTAACACTTACGTCAGCCTAAACAAATTTTATTGGCATGAAATTGGATATATACAATAAATAAGTGTTGGTCAATAGGTGTTTTCGACATATTTTTTCATACTTTGTATCTACTCTACTCTCTTTCATTACTTTGATCTAGATGCCACATGGAGACAAGGAAGCAGAGCATTCGAGTGGAGTCGCTCTGCTCATTAGTGCTGAATAATAATAAGCAGAGCAACTCCAACGCATCCCATTCCACTAAATCACACCTACTTAATCCCAAAATAGGAAAAAAATCTGCCTGTCTTTTACTTTTAGCTCAACTTTGCATTCCAAAAAACTAAAGAACAACTCGCAATGTCTCGATTTCTGACTGAAAAGTGCATTCTGGGTCGGGCTTCGGTGTGCTCTGGGCTCATGGTGTGAGCAGTACTTCTGGAGCAAGATATAGTGTGCCGTACCCTCTTTTGTTTTAAAAGGCACACCGTTCATGCTCCAGACACATGCTCTGCAAAGAAGTGTCAATTAACAAGGTGTGCTTTTTAATGTGTTGCAAACCAAACTGACCATAATAGGTCAGTGTGTTCAGTTACAGTTTGTATTTCATTTATAAATACTTTATAATCAGGTCAAGAGATAAAACCTTAAAAACTAAAAAGGCTGTTTACATCAGGCAACATAGTTGTTAGTACTGCATGTTTTCATGCTAGTACAGACTGAATATTCATTGTCTTTATCACAAGAATGTTCACAAGAATTATTATAAATTTATGTCAACTCAATAATTAACCCAAACTTAGGTCATACATGTATCAAATTACATATTATAATAAAGTATAACTTCAGCTTAGTAATAAGATTTCCAGTGTAATTTGTGCATAATATGTACCAAGTTAGTTTTTGTTGGCACTTACTGAAAGTAAGCAACTTTATTTAAGTGCTGCACTTGGGCACGATTGTGAGGAATTTTTATTTTACTTGAGTATGTCTGCTATATCATATTTTAACTTCACATTTTGGAGGCAAATATCATTATTTTACTGCATTACATGTTTTTGTATTTGGCAACTGTAGTTACTAGATACAGTAGTTACTAAAGTGAGAAACATATCAATGCTTTGATAACTGATCCAGTAATATAATATGCATTATGCTGAAATGGGCCATTCTGCATAATGAGTACATCATATTTGGTGTTGTGGTTTTTTGTTTTGTTTTTTATATTACTTACTTTAAAGTTCAAAACTTTCACTAACAATGCTTATAACAGTAACATTTTGGAAAATGGTTTGGACATATAACAACACTGTAACAGAGTGCTATTAACTACACTGTGTTATTGATACTGTTACTTAAAGCAGCAATAACTAATGTCAGATGGCTTTATTTGAACCGTCCTGTTTCTGCAACTGCAGTACCTCACTCACCACGTGTACATGGTGAATGTACCACATGAAACATGAAGTGGACTGAAACAACTGAGACACAACAAGCCACAACAAGAAGCAAAAAAACAAGGTCAGACGCTGTGGTGGATGGTGACTGGCCGGAGCCAGGACTTCAGTTACAGCAAGACATCATCATTTATCTTACTCGGTGTGTGTCTACATACAATAGAAATACATATAAATCAGCGTTTTAACCATTATATTAGCAGGGTGCTACACCCCGCCAACGGCACCCCCCCGCCCTGACTAGAAGGTCAGGTTAATTTTTTTTTTTTTTATATATATAACGCCAGATCACAACAGCAGTTATTTAAGATTACCTTTCCTATAGAACAGGTCTATACCATGTTCTGTTATTAACCAAACTAAATAGCCTGATGTATCTTGTATGTTAGAAGTACTTTTTTTTCATTTTTTCAAAAAGTTACTCAAGTAAATGAAATGGAGTACATGTAACTCCTTACTACCCACCTCTGAGTACAGCTTAACGTTTTGTCTGTTCCTAAAAACCAGTGAGATCAGAGGTTGCACAAGCTCTTCTCTATAGTACAGTTTACTCAATCTGACATTTTCTAATCTGTATTGTACATCATTGATAGCTTTCCAACTGTCAGTTAGCGAGATCACTAGCTCAGCCTCTAATGGGTCAATAAGTTCACCCTGTTTGTTCAGAAGACTTTCCGTACCATTGCCTCCTGTCTCATAACTGTCTCCAAAACATTCTTGTGTAGAACAGTGTATGCCCAGGGGAAGGTAAATACGGGTGGATGGTGGAGCACAGCTAATAGTCTAAGACACGGCAGCACCTTTCATTTTGGACTCACCACTTCTCACTTCTCTCAGAGGTCAGCACTTTCAAAATTTGCTACTGGTGCAACTGACAATTTTATTTCACCTCTTAAAATTACTTGTGTGACTAGACTTTAACAACATTAACAGCATTCTGAATACACACTAGTCTGGCTGTCAGAAAAGCCAAAAAACACTACTGGTGTGTGTGTTGAAAACCCCTGGCAGTCACCTATGAATGATGCCTGCCAGTCTGACCTTCACAAATCTCCCTGCACATTCAGCTGGAGGAGGAGGAAGAAATGGAAATATGTGGTCCAGCTGCCAGTTCAGGAAGATCAATCACTTTAGACAGGTCATTGTTCTTCTCTGTGGGTAAAAGGACAGAGCTCTACCCCTCTGGTGAGGGAGTTACTTAAGGCAGGAACCTTGGCTTTGGGCCAGAACCTCTGTGGCCCTGAAATGATTGTGAAGCAACAGCAGGCATAAGACTATTCATTAGCAGAGCACATTAAATATGTTGTATTAATATTAATTAATATTAATATTGTATTCTGCAACAGGCTGCAAATATGTTTTTCAAAAAGTCATGGTATAGATGGGAATGACATACCTGGTCTCCAGCAGGCTGAGGAGGTTTTTCAACAACTGATAAAGGCTGGTCATCAAACGTAATACACTTCAAATTTACTTGTGTTGAAAGAGCCGTTTATCACTCTCCCTCTTGCCAGTTTAGTCAAAAAGAGCTTGCAGTCTGCTTTACTTCTGTAATCCTCATCTTAAAATATCTCTACAGTGTTGACATTTCTCCACCTTCTCCTACTGGCTCACAAAACACAAGATTAATGTTCTTCTGTAAAAAGATATCTGGTACAGTATAAGAGAGTATATAAAGGAAGTATCAGACCCGATATCGGTATCAGGACATCCCTATTTTGTTTGTATTTTATTAAGAACATTCAGAAATAAGACATGTAGAATATCTCTTGCATGTACTTGCATTGCTATCATTTTAGGCCATTTGTTGTAACAGGATAAACGCACATAACCATCCAGTCAGGTTTTGAGGTTGTTTCACTCTCCTCCACAATATCACAAAAATATCGTAAGTGATCAACAGCCTAGTGTTTACAGGAGGGACAGCTCGATCCGCAGAGTTCCCAGTTAACTGAGAAACATCTGGCTAGTTGGCTAATTAAGGTCAAAACCAAAGTGAATCATGTATTATCAGTTTCATTAACAGTGAGCACGGTTCAGTGAATTAATGTACCAGTTTGGACTGTGGTAAAGTTTATTTTATTTCGATTTTATTCTATTATTTTGTTTAGATCCTGAGTGATTTGTGACCAGACTGATGGCTGTGTCCCAAAACATTGTGTTTAAGCAGCTTCAGGATCTGTGTGCATCTCAGCATCTAGGTAACTTTTATACTTCAAAAAAAATTATGGGAATATATGGTAAATACAATAACAACATCAAACACTGTAATCAGATGTTTGTTCGGAGAAGTTTTACATGTAGGAGTATGAGTATGAGGGTGGTATCTGACCCAATAGCCGATACTGGTATCAGTATGGGAACACCCCTAGTGTAGAGCTCTCTAAACGAACGAGGATGATGTAGGTTACAGGAACATACAATAATGGGATCATTTCTGCCAATTTACAGGTCACTCTCTTTTTTTATTTATTTATTTTTTCTAGCTGCCTATAGCTGATTGCTCAATTGAACATTTTGTTGCTCTATCCCACACACTGAACAGAGTCACAGCCACAGGAGAGAGTATATGTCATTGTTTACCGATCTGCCTCATATAGTGCCAGACAAGAAAGGGATTGGATGTATGGATGATGCTGAATGTTAAAAGCATTAGAACATGCTAGAGTTGTGTCCATATTTCTGGCTGGCAAATGATGAGACAAGTGAACAGGGAGAAGAAAAAGGGATAAACTTTCATCCGTGACAACGTGATGAGGGGAAATGAAGAAAGTGACAGCAGCTGTAATGTTGTCTGAAACTTGTTTTTGACAGAGAATGAAAAGCTCCTGTGTTTACCACTGATCTGCTTCAGCTTGTGATAGGTGCAGCATAAAATACATAAAGGTTCTGTCTTACACACAGTGCTCAAACTGCAATAGTCAGTAGAATGGCAGTAAGCAGATGGACATGAACAACTGGGAAAGGATGGCCTGAATGACGGTAAATCATCAAAATTTGACATCAAATGCTGCTTGAGTTTAACTAACACAGTGTAAAACCCCAGAGAAGAGCAAAAGCTTTGCGTCAATGCCCACCATGCAGCACTGACACAAATAATGCTGCACGGAGAGAAATACCACACAGTACTGATCACTCAAGGTAAGAAGTAGGTGTAGAAAGTCCAACCTTTCTAAAACAATCAGCATCTAAGCATTTTACAGAATCAAGAGTAAGTTTTCAAAACTATGATCTTTGGCTATGTGAGATTAATATGGCCTAAATAAATGGACGACTTAACAAGGCACTTAAAACCCTCTTAACAGCACAGATAAAACCCAAGTGAATTTTAAAAGGCAATGAAATGTTTTTAGCACTACGAAGCTGCTGGCTTTATTAGCAGAAATAAGTGGAGCAGACACTGCTATTGACTTGTATATAAATTCAAGTGGCTGAAAATACAACAGAAGCCCTTTCTAGTCTTGTAGCAAATCCAGATGTGTAGGCGAACAAATATGCTATTCTTTTTTTATTCCCCAAGCAATCCACAAAGACCCCTCAAAGATGTAAGACCAACAGCTTCAGACCGAGTTGTGATGTTTAAAGAATAGAGTTCTAGTCCATCATTCATCTTGTTTCTGGGTGACAACAGTCAGCAAGTTTGCTGTCCACCAGATATCGCTCTGTCCGGGCCAATCGAGCATCTAAAACAAACGTCAGCCAGAAGCGTTACTACCACAAGCACAGCTGTCGTCTGAGCTCAAACAAAATCTGTCTCACTGCCTTAACAGTCACATATCACTAGTAGCCTGTATCACTTCCTTTGTATCAGAGTGCATTAGCACAGTTACAGCTTAGTACATGCTAGCATTATCTTGCTACTCAACTGAGTGCAGCTTTACAGTGTGGCAGTGTGACAGCTAACATGCTTACTCATACATACTTTAACAGTATATGTACTTTTTTATCAACTACTTTACATGATGAACTGACTGTACCAATTCCCATGCAACTGTCCAGTGTCTCCACACACAATGCACTTGTAGGAGCAGTGAAAATCTTACTCATTACTAAACCCTTCAAAGCCAGAAATAACACGAGACTCTGGCAGCAAACCAAAACACTCTATACTTAATTAACACAGTCTTTATTAGCAACAACTTAGAAACAACAAAGAACATGAATTAACACACATCTATTTGACATATATTTAGATCTAAGTGGGAATTTACATTACATTATTACATTTACTATCCAGCTACAATCACGTTAGTTATGTGCGTAACAATATATTACTACAAACTAAACCTGCATCTTAAATGACATACCACATCTATACTACCAGTTAAACATTTGGCCTCACATAGAAATGACCATTTCAACAAACATTGATAGTTGAAAGAAAAACGCCATCGGTGTGTGCATGTGTGTGTGCTTGTGTGAGCGAATGGGTGAATGAGAAGCAGTGTAAAAGCCCTTTGAGCACCAGTAAGGTAGAAAAGCAATATATAAGTGCAGACCATTTACCATTATTTCCATGTACAAAGGACAGCCAACATTAGTACTGTAATCAATAGCATGTTTGCTAATTTAAGTGTATTCATTTGAAAGGAGAAGTGATCATTAGAAAACCTTTAGCAGTGATGCTAACACGGATGAAGACATGGATCTGTTCATAAAAAACATAATTATCCAAACTTTGGACTGGTAGTATAAGTTTAGAGAACACCATTATATCTATGCCTTTGCATCTGAGAAGGAACCGTATTATTTGCAAGACACTGTTCTTTATTTAGTTGCATGTTAATAAAATATAGTTTATATTTTTATACCTAATAATA
>OMLM01009641.1:0-17189 GCA_900302695.1 Helostoma temminkii | reverse complement strand
GGTTGCAGCAGATCTGAGCTGCAGCTATGGGCTATAAATAACTCGGCGGCCATCTTATCCTTTGTTTTTCTGTTGTAACCCTGCGAGGGGGGCGGAGGGCCGGTATGATGAGGGTCATGTGACTGAGGAAATTAGCTGAAGGCCTCAAACAGTGAACAGACTGAGGTTATGGCTCAGTTAAGTCACCTCCTGCATCCACCTATAAAACTGGTTTATTAGACGAAGCTCTTTCCCTCCAGTTTGTGTCTGAGGTGCTGGAACTGGAACTGAATCAGGTTCAGGACACATCATGCAAACATGCTGATCTGTCGCTGAACCGGGACTCTGGACGACTTCTCTTATCAGGAGGAGGAACTGACTTAGTCTGACAGAGCAGGTTTATCACAGGTCTTCAGCCCCTTCAGCAATAAAAGTTTCTGATGGCTCAACACGTTGAAGCTCTCACTGCCATTAACTCCATTTAGCACACTGGTTTTTTATTCATGTGTATCTAACACAAAACTAACCTGCGCTAATATTAACGTTTAAAAGTTCAAAACATCTGTAAACCTAAATATCTAACAGCCGTCTATGTGCTGGTTTGAAGAATTAATAAAGGTCAATCATCAGGAAACGGTCGCCTACTCTGATGGTCATCATTTAGTCACGCTGGTACCGTGGGTCTGCGTTTGTCCAGCTCAGTCCAGGATCGTGGTTTCAAGGTAAACACTCAGAACGATCCGTCACCTTCACATCCTCAGCGAAACATCCAAACTATTCCTGGTTGGATCTGTACAATATCCGATCATCTAATCTCACATACTGACCTGGGTCGAAGCCTTCAGGTCAGATGATGTTTAGAGGTTTATCAGATCCTCTAAACTCTGAAGACGACTAAAGAGGAATTTTAGCTTTGAGCCTCAGATTGATGAGAATGTTTAAACTGATCCACTGTCTCACTACAACAACAAGAATTAGAGAAACAATGAGCTTTAGTTTCTTCTTTCCTCTCTGTTAGTCATCTGGTGACCCTTCAGGGGACCCGACCCCTGGATTGGGAACCACTGTAGAAGCATATGTCAGATGTGTAATATACCATAAAGACTTTTCTACTTATGTACATTTTACTTTTATTACCTGACGTTTATTTAGCTGATAAATTGGTTTACTTTTGCTTGAAAAAACTGAACTGGTCCTTCAGTTCTGAAGCCTCAGTCACCTGCCCAGGTAACACTGGTCACGCTACACACCAACGTTTACAATGGAAGTGATGGAGTCTGTTATTCAAGCTAATCTGAGGCTTCAACAGCTGATCAGTGAATTATTTATTAAGGCTGTTCAGTGAGATAAAGACGATTCTCGGTAAAGAGAAGATCTCGTCTTAATGTGACGCTGAAACTTAACTTTTCTACACACTTTACTGCGGTGTTTTTGTCTCGTCTTGGAGGGAACCTGAAGACCAGTGACGTGAAAACAGTGAACTTCTCCTTTAAATGCAGTTTTGTTACTAAACACATATTATTTAGTCCAGAAAAGCATCGAAGTTCTTCCACCGCTGGTATTTAGTTTATCAGATGCTCATAATAAAAGACACAGTCAGTTAAAGCCCAATTAGATTTTTATAATTATGATAACACAATAGAAAAAGTTATTTTATGAATTAATTATGACTAAAATTAGCAAACGTATGATATTTGACATTAAAAACCAAAAAACAAAGAAGTTCGATATTCAGCTCTAATGGTGTCTAATCTCTAATGTGGCCTTCAGGGACCAAACTGAGCCTCAGGTCCATGTCTGCCACCGTGTCACATGACTTCACATTATAAAGTCTGGATTAAAACCAGCAGCCACTCTGTAATTATGTTAATGTAAACTGAGCCGCAGTAAAAAGATTCACAAGCTGATGATGACTTCCAACGTCCAGTTGTTTATTTCATCTAAGTTGACTTGGACAAACAGAGATTTTCATTTACACTCGGCTGTAACAAAACAAAGTGTGTGTGTTAACGCTGATGAGGCTCAGCGCACCGACGTGTCAGAAAAGCTGCTCTATCACACTGCACACCTGTGAGACCGACAACCACCTGTGCTGATGCATCATGGGAGTTATCCTGCTCCTCCCTGCGGCGTGACAACAGATTACTGCTGGTCTGATCCCTACATGTGAAGCTACAGCTCGTTAGCTTAGCTTAGCTTAGCTTAAGAAACACAGTTAACCTGGTTCCAAAGGGAAATAAATCATGTTGTGGTTGTTCGTAAGATTGTGTGTCTGAATGTTTGGTGTCGGTCTGCAGGTGGATTCTGTTAGCTAGCTGTTCCCAGTCTTTATGCTAAGCTAACTAGCTGTTTGGCCTATATAACCTGACCTAACCCCTGATTCACGTGTTTTACAGCTTTGCCTGCTCCTGTGCATAGAAACTTTATATATACTCATCTGCATCATCTACTTTATTTATCAAATGTTTAAATAAGTGCCACGATTAAAGGATCAGCGACTTCTCTGCCGATGATCAGCCACTCGGTAGTTAGCAGTGAGAACACCTGTCAGACTGAACGCTACTAAATCTGCAGTTTTTAGAAAGAACTTAAATTATGAATGAATATGAATTATATCTGCTGCCAGTCTCTGTGTTGATGGTAAACTCAGTAGATCGTATGAAGAAGTAATGACTTGTAACAGGCCTCTTGTCGTGGTTTGACACATTTCTGTAAACTAGTAAGTGAAATAAAATAAAATGCTTGTAGCTGAGTGAAGACGGGACAAGAATTAATTCTTAACATTTTTCTTTTCCAGCAGCTTTGACGCTCCTCTTTTACAGACAACACTACTGTTAGTGTTACATGGTTTAGGTGAACGGACCCTTTACAGACTCCACTGGTGAGTTTATGCACTGGTGCAGTTTTTCTGTGTTTGTGTTTATTTCTAACTGGTTTGTTTCTAACTGGTTCTCAGGATGAACTGTGGACTGAGGTTACATGAGGCTGGTTCCATACGCTTCCTCTGAACTAATGGATTAAACGTAGACGGGATTTGTTCTGCTGCTTTACGGAGAGAATTGTGCAGCAAACGTCCTCAGCAGGAGAAAAGTGCAGATTCACACTTAAAATCAACACTAGTTGACCCTTTCAAAATAAAACTGCAGTGGTCAAACAGTTCAGTCAGATGCTGCGACTGATTCAGATAAACCCGGATCAGGCTGAAGACCTGATGCGGACACGACGGCGGCCGAGAGGTGAGAGACGAGCGAGTTAGGAGACCAGAATGGAGCAGAGCTGAAGGAATGAAGACGAAGGCGATCCTCTTACTTCGACAGGTTCAAACTGAAAAAGACGATTAAAAAATATTAAACATTTATATTTGTCACTGGACAAAATGCTGTTGACGCTGAATCACTTCAACGTCTCAGTCTCCACGTCCCACTGTGGTGACCGACCGACATGTTCAAATGTGTGAGGACTCACTTGAAGCTGTCTTGGTCCTGCAGGTTGAGCACCAGGCTGTCAGCGCTCAGGTACACTTTGTTTTGGGACTGCGCCACCTGTAGGATGGACACACACACACACACAGACACACACACAGACACACACACAGACACACACACAGACACACACGTAATGAGAGGCTGAGCACAGGTGGAAAGTTTCCCAGCCTCACCGAGCTGCTGCAGCTGCACAATGGGAACATTGTCAGAGCGTCAACACTGAGCTGATTCACTGAGGCCGGTTCAGCATCAGTACAGGAAACGTTCGCCACCACCAGAACGCCTGGTCCGCATGACGTGACTCTGATATACGCGGTCAGGAAAAAGGTGCTCGGACCATCGACAGCTCTCCGGTGCAACATAAACACAGTCGCTGACTGGGTTTGATAGGAATTCTGAATTATTTCTAATAATAATTCATATATTTCTAATAATATACTGAAAACCATGAAGTTTCAGTCTAACAAACGTCATCAGATTCAGCTGCCAAAATTCTACCAACTATTTATTTTACACACTGGACTGCACAGAAAAACTAATCAAAATGTTGAAAAAATGTTGAAGCTGATTATTTTTAGAAAAATATTTCCACATTTTGAAGCAACGTGTTTCAAAGAAGCTGGAAAAGAGGAAACAAAAGACTGGAAAAAACACCTGGTGGAACAACTAATGACGTTAACTGGCAGCAGGTCACGACTGGTAGAAAAAGAGCATCAGAGAGAGGCTGAGCAGACCAACAACTTAATAGTGTAAATAGTTTGAGCATTTCATTATCTATAGTTCCCAGGAGATCCTGATAACACCGACTGTCCATGATGAGCATTAAAAACAGACTCGATCCTCTGGAAGTCGCTACACGGACTGAAAACCACCGTCAGCTTGTCACCGTTTCCACAAATGCAAATTAAAACTCGACCACAAAAAGAAGCTTCCACACACAGAAGATCCAGAACCGCTGCTGCTCGTCTGGGCCTGAGCTCAGAGCAGAAAACCAAGATTAGATTTGTTTTCTTATTGGACACCAGGTGGACAGGCTGAAGACGACAGTGGACGACACAGCCAGAGCTCTTCAGGCAGCAGGGTCCTCCGTGCTCACAGGTGGCTGCTGCTGTTTACAGGTATCAGACATGTGCTGCCATCGAGACGAGCTCCTGATTGTTTAGCAGGACAACGAGTCCTGGTGCTAAACTGGTCCAGACCTGCTCCCACTGAAAACATCTGGTGCATTGTAACATGAAAACCACAAGCTGAACAGCAGAGCAGCTGGAATTAAGTAAAATAAATTAGGCAGCAGCTCTGAGGGGACGGCACGGTGGCGAACAACCACATTCTCATAAGCGTATTCAGATGATTTGATGACATTCAGGAACAATTTCTGTTTCACATAACATCCCTGTGTTAATGGAAGCTGCACTGTAAACATCATTATTAACGCTTTGTTTGGTCAAACACTTCTCCTGAACTGAAGAGGACGTGGTTAAAGGTCAGAGGAAGAAGCCTCAGTGTGTTTCTGTCCTGTAACGTTTTGTGTTCACTTGGCGCCACCTAGTGACTCACACAGCGTTTGATGACGACGACGTGTCAGGGTTTCTGCAGATACACTGGGACCACACAGACAGAGTGTCTCAGGAAAAGCAGCAGAGGAACATCCCCAGTGTTCAGTTACAACATGTGTGTTTCTTCTAGTCAGGGGAAAAATATGTGACGTTACTGTAGAACACGTAGGCACAGACCTGTAAATATGTTGCTTCACGTTAACGTCTGTTGTCATATCATCTTTTAATCTCCATGTGAAGCCGACAGCTGTGTGTGCACTTGTTTCTAACCTTCTAAAAAGAGTGTGTGTGAGAGTGTGTCTGCACATTTCTTCATCTCATTTTGATTTGATGCACAGAAACCAGCAGCTCCACGTCTGTTCATGATTTAATAGGGAGAAAGAGACGAGCTTCAGGCTGACTTCTCTTACCGTCTTAGCGATGTTCTGTGCTGCCCGGATCTTCCTGAGTTTCAGGTAGCCTGGGTTCTTCGTCACGGCCTCGCCCAGCTGCCACACACACAAAAACATTTACAGTGTCAGTGTAATGAGGAGGCTACTGTTACACAGCTACAGAGAGCGTGAGCTGTCGGCCCGAGGCTGATTAACGGCAGGCTGAGCCGGTCTGAAAGCCACGACCGGTGCTGAAACAACAGCGAACCTGACGACCAGGCGTGTCGCTGCTCAGCTTTAATACTCTCACGCATGTTTACAGGCAGAGAAAATAATTACTGCATATCTGTGACACGCTGCACAGCGACGAGCCGAAGCAGCTTCACACGAGAAGAAGCTCACAGATGAGTTAGGTTACAGTTCTGTACCTGCACACACATGCAGCCACTGTTTACTCTTTACTGCACTACAGACCACTTCATATTTCTACACCTCATTTCATTTGACCCAATTCACTTTATTCTGGTTGTTGTTGCCTATTGTCTGTGTTTGCCTGTGTGAAGCACTCTGACGTGCCTCTGAGTATGAAAGGAGTAAAATAAACAGATGAAGCTGCCTTGCCTCTTCCATTGTGCCGCTGTCACAGGCCTGACAAACAAACTGAGGAGTGTAAACACCTCGAGGACACAGTAACAGGTTTTTTCACACCAGCCAGGACACCACTTTCTGCTCCCACTGCTGGATTTACACCAGTTCACCAGCTGAAACTAGTTTCATGTCTTCTGCAGCTTTTTAGATTTCTAGCTCTTAAAAGTTTGAATTCTGCTCTTTTTAAAACAAACAAACTTTCCTTTAACTAAAATTGTTTTTATAATTTGGACAGAATGACATGCTCTGTCCTTAGAACCTCAAACACAATATGTCCACGTGTCCATCTTAGAGACAGACACTTATCTAGACCAGTGATTTAGACCCTGAACAATCTAAAAAGCCCTGTTTGGAAAACCTTTGTTGATTAGATGACAAAACTTCAGAACCGAGATAAAGTGATACCAAGCTACCGTTAGCTACCGTTAGCTACTGTTAGCCACCGTTAGCTACCGTTAGCCACTGTTCCAATCTGCTCTGTGAAGCTCTGTCCTGTCAGGTCTGTAGCATTTGGCTGAATGTGAGCAGAGTACAGTCCTATACATTTGACTACAGTGCATCAGTGGAAAACTTTGTAGTTTCTTGCTGCTGAGCTGTTTCATCCTCAGTAACAGAAACAGTCGTAGTTATTGTAGTAGTGAACCGTACAGAACCTGGTTAATCAGAGCTCCTGCTGTCATAGATCACGTTTCTCACCATCTTGGCAGCCTGAGCTTCTCCTTCAGCCTGGATGATCTTCTGTCTCTGGTCCTGTTTGGCCTTCTCCACATAAAACTGAGCTCGCTGCGCCTCCTGCTGGGCTGGAGAAGGACACACACACCACAGTCACACTACTGTACACTGTTAATCCAAATAACAGGTAAACTGGTAAATGATCACCTCATCCACTGCAGGACAATGATATAGAGCATAAAGCTTCCTAAAGGCAGCTGAGAACAGATTATTCTCTGTAGGTTCTTTCACACGTTACCAGGACATAGTGAATTAACCACCAATTCTACAGGGAATGTGAAGCTGACGTCATGTCGTGATGAATTTCTATTTACGTGCACCATGTTGTGAAGATGGCGCTGCCTTTGTGATGCCGGCTTGTGAATGAGCAGATCTTCCACCCAGACACAGAAAAACTGCTCATGAACAGAGGGTGTTGTGACTTTTAAACTGCACAGTGTCTGCACTCGGTCCAAAACTGATTTCCGAAACATTGTAACGACTTCAAATCAAACATTACAAACAAAACAACACATTGATGTAAAGTAACATAAATAAGCAGATGTGCAGGTAATGTGAGGCTTCAGTGTTTACATTCATTCTAACTCATGGCAGCTCTCACTCTCAAACATGCTCAAAATGAGCTAACCCAACACTAACACTAACCCTAACCTAACACTAACACTAACCCTAACACTAACCTAACACTAACCCTAACACTAACCTAACACTAACCTAACACTAACCTAACACTAACCTAACACTAACACTAACACTAACCCTAACCTAACACTAACACTAACACTAACACTAACACTAACCCTAACCTAACACTAACACTAACACTAACCCTAACCTAACACTAACACTAACACTAACCTAACCCTAACCTAACGTAACCCATTAAAGCTGTGCGATTCTTAATAAAATGCTGCTGCTTTGTCAAACTGAAATGACTCAACGTTACCACAGCAGCACAACTGCTCTGCACGAGCATCTCACATAGAAACATCCTGAAGCTCTGTTCGCTCAAAATGATGCAGCGTGAATATTTATTAGTGACTCTGACTGTTGGTTGCTTTCAGTGGCTGAGAGCAGTCGGTATGGCAGCACAGTGTTCAGTGCATGTGCAAGCTGTTTTCAGTTTGTTTATATGTATGTAAAGTTGACCTGTATGATGTAAGAAACAGACTGCAGATAAATAACATTTCTGATCACAATCCCCACCACCAGTTAGCATTAGCGTTAGCAGCCTCTCATCACCATGAGCATGTACAGAGAGTAGCATCATAAGGTCAAAGTCCCACTTTGACGCGGCTCCTTCACTCATTAAAATAAGTCATAAATGCAGCAGCTTTGCTGACAGAAGTTTTAACTTATTAGTTACTCGGCCAAAACACCAAAGATTAAACCAAACCAAACAGAAACTGACTAATAACAACAATTGAAAAAACATGATTAGCTGCAGACTCATCAGACACAATCTGCTGGGTGTCAGTTCAGCTGCCTGCTGCTCCACATATCTGCGTCATGACCGACCTCTGGTGGCACATCTCCTGTACTACAATGCGTCTTGTGAGTTTCGAGGTTTTTCTGATGGTTCTAAAACCAGATCTTGTGGATTTGCATGAACCAGCACAGTGACTGATACAGATGAGCCGATCAACAGCCCGCTCTGCCTGCAGGACAGACCGTTTCCCTCCGGCTACGTACCGACTTGCTTGGCCTCCACGGCAGCTGTGTATTCCCGACTGAAGCTGAGCTCGGTGATGGCCACGTCGTCCAGGATGATGTTGAAGTCTTTGGCCCGCTCATACAGCTCTCTGCGGATCAGCAGAGAAACCTGCCGCAGGGACACGTTACAGTCAGACTCAAGTGGAACCATATGCAGAAGCTTTAAACATTTAAAGACATGAATCCAGAACAGCCAGTGAATAAAAAAATTATTTCAGTTATCAGTAATACATTATCCATCATCATGTAATTGTTCCCCATCAGTTAAACTAAATTACATTTAAATTAAGTGTTTATAACAACAGTTTTATTTCTGCTAAACTTGACAACCTTAAATATGATGTTCATGAGATTAACTTCAATAAAAATGGAATTGAGGTTTTCTTTTTTTGGATCCTTCCCACTCTCCATGACGAGCTTACAGGGACTTAGGTAACCTGGTTACTATCGTCCATGTGAAGTGAGACCTGGTTTCAGTAATCAGGGAAGGAAATCAGTGAAACCTGATATGTTAAGTTTGGTTAAAAAAAACTTCCCACTGTAACATTTCAATTAATAAGAGTCTTCAGGAGTAGTAGCCCTGAAATTATTTTGTTTGTAATGTGATTTACAGAGTAAAATGCTCATGAACTGATGGGACAGTGAGGAGACACTGATGGTCCAACTGTCCTGTCCAATGTGGCTGAATTAAAATAATTCTGCACAGAAGCTTGGGCCAAACTCCCCACAGTGATGTGAAAGACTCATTGTCAGTCAAACACTTGATTGAAGTTGTTGCTGCCAAGGGTGTGACAAGCTGTTGTTAGGTCCTTTTTCACATGGGATCAGAGCTTTTCTGCTTAATAAATTAAATCATTGTTTAAAACCTGTATTTTATATTTACTCAGGTAAATACTTTATGCAATATCAAAAGTGTGACAAATAAAAAAAATAAAATAAAAAAATCAGGAAGGAGTCAATACTTCTCCACAGCACTGTGTAATGCATAGCCAGGTGTATGTTGGTACCTGTGCTCGCTGCGTGATGAGCTGCGAGGCGTTGAATTTGGCCACCACGCTCTTCAGCACCTCGTTAACGATGGAGGGCAGAACTCGCTCGTCGTAGTCTTGTCCCAGGTGCTGGTACAGCACGGGCAGGTTGGACGCCAGCGGCCGGGACAGAACTCGCAGCGTGAGGTTCACCATCTGAAGGTCTGAGAGAAACCAGACAGAACCAGAACATCTGATCACAATCACAATATCTGATAACAGATAATTTAAAGTGGCTTTTTAAACAATGAAATTGGGCTCAGAGCTCAAAGCTGCTGTTCAGGATCAACAGAAATGCAAAAATTATTCAGAACAAGAGGATGAAAAATAAATAAAACATAAAAAAATAGGGAAATGAAAACTGGTGAGACTATGGAAATATTTGGAAAACAAAACTCTAATTTTGTGGGTGGCTACTTTCTCTGTTTTTCCACTTCACTGATAGTTTCGCTCACTGAGGAGGGGGTTTCCTATTCTGGACCACTCCCAGGCTCTTGGGAGGAAGCTGGTAGTCGGAGGACACCCAACCCAACAACCCCCCACAGCCCCTGGGAGAGTGTGTTCATGTGGGAGGGGAGACGGACAGTTTAACTCCCAACAAGAAGCAGGAAGTGAAAACAAATGGAAAACAACAAAAAACCTGCTTCAAACCAACCAGACTCTGTACAGATTTTACCTGATTTAAGCTCAAACACAGACTCTCTGATTATGTGGGTTAAATGGTTTAACAGTGGAAATGCTAGGATTCTTTTCTATCATCTACTGTAAAGTACAAGGGGTAAAAGGTGTTTTTGGATTTTTCATGGGTTTTAATGGACACATCATCAGCACCAAACCAAAACCAGTTACAAACCTTAACGTCCTCAAACGTGAAGCTGGGTCTCCATGTGAGAACACAAACACCCGAGTCAACCCGCACAGACATTACACAGACTTTACTCTGCCAGCCCCCTAATAGTCTGTGACTGTTTACGTACAGTTGAGAAATCAGATCACTCAGGGGAAAACCAGTTTCTCTGGTAATCGGGGAACAAGTTTACATGTAGTTAAGTAATCTGATTACTGGAAATCTGCGTATACATGCAGCAGAAGAGTAAACTGATTTAATCTCCCTTAACTTATTTAGGAAGCATGGCTCACAGATTGTAGGCGTACATGGACAGAACAGATTGATACTAGATGTATTCTTTCTCTGTTTCATTTTTGACGTGACAGTGTCGGGGAACTGAAAGTGCTAAAAGAAATACAAAGAGAAAAGTCGCTTCTTTAGTTGCAGCAGGACACTTTCATTCATGTGTACATACAGCTGATCAGTAATCTGACTTGTCTTATTTTGGAAACACGGTTCACAGATTTTAAAGACAGAGGAATCCATCCACTCCTCTCAGTTGAGAGCGAGGTGTGTGTGTCCTTTGTTACACACATGCGCTACTTTTCATAAGTACAAGGCTAATTAGCATATCATGCCAAACACACAATAAACCTATTTTCTGTTTACTCAACATATCATAAGCATATTGATAACAATCAAATACGAGTAACGTCTCTGCGGTTGCTACACTGATGAAGCATCCCCTAATTATTCCAGTGTTTAGTTTTGTATATATTTCAGAAAAAGAAAAGGAGCTTCCTAAATGATAACTCAATTGTTTAATGTTTTTTTTAGGTTTTAATTATTTACGCATAAATAAATGTTCATTTAGTTTCACAAATTTTCTGCATTTCTGATTTACTTTAATTCCATGTATCACATCGGCCTATTTTCTGCCAGAATGATTTCTCAATATCAACATTGTCATCAGCCATTAAAAATCCCATATC
Organism: Helostoma temminkii; assembly: GCA_900302695.1. NCBI lineage: Eukaryota > Metazoa > Chordata > Actinopteri > Anabantiformes > Helostomatidae > Helostoma > Helostoma temminkii. Next base: position 5,856 of record OMLM01009641.1, on the reverse strand, counting down.
GATCGACCTCTAGTTATAAACGTTAAGCATCGTTTCTAATCATGTGACTGGCTCTGCTCGATGCTGTAAACAAAACACAGCTGATTTCCTCAGTGAGCTTTTAGTGTCGCATGTTTTCTTTCTTAATTCTGTTGCAAAATATTCTTTGTTCCTACAATTATGCCTTTTTACATCTTCCTGTAGCCACTAACAATATGTTCAAATCGGGTCTATGGGTGTTTCCATTAGCTGGTGACTGGCAGAGCAGCTGATATACTGTAATGCAGGTATGTTGTTTTTCTGTTTCTGCTTCAGATAAAAACTATTTTATAATTACAAATAAGACAAATATGAACTTTAATTAGCATTTTATGATTTGATATCTGAATTATGTCAAGTATAATAAAGAGTTTGAGACATACAGATCAGTTCTCTGCACTGACCCTGAACATCTCACCAGAGCTGCTGTGAGAAAGGCCACATGGTCTAATTCCTATCAGCCACTTATGATGAGCAGAGAGGAAATATCCGATATATGGAAGATTGCATTTAATCACCAGGAGTCAAGGAGCCACTGTTAAAACGTTGGACACTCCAAGAACTTCCAGGAGACGTGGGACGATGTCCTTCTGAGACTGCTAATTTAATAGGTAGTTTGAGCAATAGGTTATTGGATTTTTACTGTTTTAGCGAACGCTCCCAGCAGTGTAGCTGCAGATGTAGATTAATTAGAAATGTCAATGTTTAGTCACTGGTTCAAAAATAAAGAATATTTTTTATTATTTGTTTTATTATTGTTATTATAGTTCCCATCCTGGTTGACTTCTTCTTTCTGTCCCACTCAATCCACCAGATGTCACTGCAGGTTGTATCTGTGCAGCCAGGCTGAGTTCAGACCAGCGTCTTACAGTCCATGTGAAAGAAAAAGGTGTCTCAGGTGTCTCAGACTGAAGCTCGTGTGTGTCTCACCTTTGCTTCCTGTGAGCGAGGAGATCTTTCTGGGTCTGGCTCGGATGTCGTAGATGATGGGATACTGGAACCAGGGGATCCTGAACAGAACCACACAGAGCGAAGGGTTAGCGTTACTGAGTGAAGTGACACAGTTTGTCCTGTCAGGGAGGACGCACCTTCCCCAGCAGCGAGGACATTTAAGGACATGGATGAAATAAGTTCAACTCATTCATGACGACATAATTCTGCCTTTTCTAACATTAATAACCAGTTTTAATAATAAAAACTGAGTCTGAATAGTTTCAGAACAAAAAATATAAAACAGCCAGTTTGTCTCCACATTCAGTATCATTAGATATAAAGTAAACACAGAGTACTAAATATCAAGTATCTGAATATTAGCAGTACTCATGAGAAGTGATGCTGCCATGGTAACAGTGGTAACTACCTGAAGTGGAGACCCTCAGTGAGGACAGTGTCCATCTGCATCCCCCCGATCCTGTTGAAGATGATCGCTCTCTGTCCTCCTTCAACTGCAGTACAAGTATCATTAGCTTCATGTAGTAACAGTACCAGTAGAAAGTACACAATTACTATCACCTTCACTTATTAAAGTAGTAAAAGTACACATTTAACAGGATAAGTTCAGTAGAAGTATTCTCAGCTTCATGTTGTTAAAGTGTTAATGGTAAAAGTACACAAGTATTATTACCTCAACGTAGTAGTTAAAGTATCAGTAGTAAACTATTATTACTATTATATATCATCACCATCAAGCAGTTAAAGTACAAGATTATTGTCAACTTCACTTACTGAAGTAGTAAAAGTACACATTTAGCAGGAGAAGTACAGTAGAAGTATGATCACCTTCGTGTCTTTAAAGTATCAGTTGTAAAAATACACATTTTCCACTTAATTAAAGTAGTACAGAAGTACAGTACAAGTATTACTATTCATGTTATTTGAATAGTAAAAGTAGACGAGTATTATAACCTCAACTTAGTAGTTAAAGTATCAGTAGTATAAGTACACAAATATCACATGCACTTACTAAAGTAGTAAAAGTACACAATTAGCAGGAGAAGTACACAAAGTATTAGCACCTTCACGCAGTCAGAGTATCAGTAGTAAAAGTATGCATGTATTATCAGTAGTGTACCTGTGTACGTCGCCTCCTTCACTCCATACGCCAGAGCTCCGGCTCCGATCAGCAGTTTGAGGCCGAGTCCTGCACCTCGAGGTCCAGACGACATCCTGCCTGCGATCTGACGCAGCTGCTGCAGAAAACCCTGAGACACAGAGACCAGCTTCAGTACCACGCTGACCCAGTAATGAGGTGGTCTCACCAGCTCTCACAACCGGATCCTTCCAACATACTTAAACAGGTCCAGGTTTCCTGCTGCTTTCTATGTCTGAACAACCTCCTTGACGTCAATCAGCCTGGCGAACATGGTTCCACTGACGGCTGTGGAGGGTTTCTGGACCACAGTCCTCAGTCCTAATCCTGCTAATCCTACCTATCTGGGCAAACCTTCATGGTGTCTTGGCACTGGCTCTCCTCAGGTGTGCCACAGGGCTCCAGTCTCAGCCCTCTTTTCTTCTCCATCTGCTCACACAGCCGTTCCCATCATTGCTACGTCCATGACACTCAGCTTATCCTACCTCCTCCCTAGTACAAGTACCGCTCAGCAACCAAACAGACTATGTGCTCCCGTGAGACATGACATGGACTTAACATGGACCTTCTGATGTGTAGAACATGTCCTAAAGACTTACTCTGGACAACGACACAAGACAAACAACATCAAATCAGTGTCTCCAAGACAGAGCTTCCGAACCACACAGCATCGGCATCGTCTCCACATCTTCAGTGACTGTCTCTGTAAAGTCTAGGTGGGAATCTGAGATCATCACTGACGACCGGCTCTGCTGAACACGTCTCCATCCTTCCCTCTACAGCCCAGGCTGAAGGTCGAAACCTCCCAACAGTCCTACACAGACTGTAGCCAAACCTCTGAACTGTTGTTATTGACAGAGAAGCTGTTTTATCCGGTGACTACACACAACTGAAGATATGGTTTGAATGTGAAGGCTGGGATCTTACAGATACCTCAGATACCTTTACTGTGCGGCTCCAGGAGCAGCAACATGAACAACTGATGTATTTCCAGAGAAATTATGATGTCACTATACCAGCTATACCGAATTGTGGAGTAGGTTCTAATAACTTACATTATGTTTGAGGACAACATTTTATTAGACCGGTAAACATAACAACGGCCTAAAAAAACTTAAATTAGATGGATTTTAAACGGAGACTGGCTTCTCTGCCCTAATGGCGCTTAAAATTCGGAAGCTTGGGAATTCCTGTACAGCAAATGTTAACATTAAACAGTTACCACAAACCCGTTCACCTTCACCTTCACGTTTCGCTTTACACTTTCTGAAATACAAATTAGCCACAGTTACTGTAAGCTAACGTTAGCTTAACGTTACATCAGACTGAGCGAACTCACGTGTATAACTTGTTTTAAAGACGCTAATGAGCGAAGCGACCTGCAAAGAGCGAGAAACAGCAGGAAGAACCAGCTTCACTGAACACACACATGTGACAAACGTTAGTTTAAAACAATATAAGGAGGAAACACTTACACCGGGTTCTTTATTAGCCATGCTGTTCTCCTGCGCCTCCTACAAACCAAGTGAAGAAGAAGCCAAGGTCACGGGTGATGACGTACTTCCGTCTGCGCAGGGGAACATGGGAACTTTAGTTCTTCACCTAAGCTGCGTTTATTTTAAAACTGGGAGTTGCTAAATGTTAATTTATTAATATTTATTGTTAGATATATAAAATAGCAGAAAATAAATTACACTCTTCTCCTCTAGTCTCACTGTCTCCTCACTTTTTCAGTCTCCTCACTTTTTCTGTCTCCTCACTTTTTCCTTCTCATCACTTTGTTTTATTTCTTTCTTTCTTTTTATCTTAAACTTTTCTAACATTGAGGTTTTATTCTAAACCTGATGTTTAAATACCAGAGCACAGTAGGTGTTAAAACCATTAAACAGGCTGTGCAGCTCTAACTCACATCATCTGCATATTCAAACTTCCTCATCTACTTCCCTAATTCTGTTTCCTACTCAGAGGTGCTAAATAACTAAAGAGATTTCCTTAAGTACTATACTGAAGTACAATTGTGGAGTACTTGTACTTTACTGGAGTATTTCCATCTTATGTTACTTTTCCTCCACTACAGTTATTTTAACAATGTACTAATTACTAGTTACAGGTTTAGATAAGATGAAATAAATCTTTATTGTCATACTTAGAGAATGACTAGTTACTAGTTACTAGTTACTAGTTACTGTTCCACAGTGTGTAGGTAACATCACATTTACCATCATTAGTTACTAGTTACTAGTTTCTAGTTACTGTTACTGTCGTCAAGTTTATTTTAGGTTTGTTTTAGTTCATTTACTTAACTAGAACAAACCCAGGCTACTTCTACTTTACTTTACTCTACTAGCAGAGTATTTTCTGATACTTGTCTTTGTGTACTGGGTTTGTGTACCTGTGTCACCTGCCTTCTCAGCTGCAGTTGCTCATAGTGATGTTGCTCCAGTGCAGCAGGAGGCAGCAGAGCGCTGGACCACTGAAACACCAGATGCATAAAAACAGTTGTTTTTTCAGTGGAGTTTGGTGCAGTAGCTTTAATTACTGCTGCACTTTACACATTCCACTTCAACAGAATGAGAAAATGGCTTATTGTTAGTTATTTCCCCTGAAAACAGAGTTTAAAAAGAATGACACATCACAGCAGATATAATGCAGTACCTTATACTTTTATAGTAACTCTGGGTTTATCTATAGTACTTCATACTGCACACAGTATAGTGTAAACTGTTTAACTTCTGTTATCATCACTGCATCTGTGCTCAACTATCGACTTAGTTTATTTGTATGAAAGACAATTAATGGCACAAAAATAAAAACCGATTTAATGACTTTCACAACCAAAGATGGTTCAGGTACGACATCAAGCTGCTGGACTTTAAGAGACTGTCAGTCAACACAGTGACAAAGAGGTGAAGAGTCAAGTCTGTGTAAAACTGTTCAATGCCAAAGTCCTGTTGGTAGTTTAGGCAAAAAAACATTTTGGTTAAGATTAGATAAACACAGTGGCTTTGTTTAAAACTAAATAAATACTTTATGTGTAAAGTCACTGTTCCCTTCTTCTGTGTCAAACCAGACCACAACCTTTCTCTAACCTCAACCAAGAGGTTACAAACATCCAGAACAACTTCTGAACATCCAGTTGTTCTGTACAGAAACAAAACTAAGTTTATGAGACTGAGTTGCTGAGTGACAGTTTTAATCAATACAATATAATATTAAGTCAGAATATAGACACTAGGTTCTGGTATTTAAGACATGAATTTAAATTCTGATGTTAATATTTTTGATGACTTTTCCTTAAATGCAGCTCAGTGCCAAATCACAATAAAAGTGATTATTAAAGAAGTTAACAAAACATCTACTGGAATTATATAGAAAACCCAACACAGGAGGAGACATGGTGGGTGGCCATCTGCCTCGACCGGTTGTAGTGAATAGAGAGAAAGAGAGAAAAGAACAACAGCACTAACCAGCAGACAAAACACTGGGTACTTTTGTTTTTGTTTTTTGTTTTTTTAAGCAGGATATAAATTAGATGGTGAAACTATGACTCTTTTGTACTTTTTGGACTGAACTGGCCTTTTTTATAAACGTAAACTCCAAATAAACCTTTAGATATACAGTTAGTTTATTATTATTGATGTAAAACAGTAAACTTTAGATCATCAAACTGTTCTCTTCAATTCCAAAAGTAAAGTAAACTTTATCTTCCTTCCCATTAGATTAAGCTGCACATTATAATAATGTTAAAC